>JAJEOU010002262.1:0-230735 GCA_021534815.1 Acrocephalus arundinaceus
AACAGGAAGAAGGAGATGTTTCTTCTGTGAAATCCCACATTTTTATTCTGCTCCTCCAAACTCAGCGAAACCTTGGGTCTTCTTCTGTTGTTTCCATATTTTTATCTGGCTGTTTTACGATGTTCATTGAGTTTTTCATATTGCGATCTTCAGGGTTGTGCTGAGGTACCTCGGCAGGGCGGCACAAAGCTTTTCCCCTGCCTCATCACACCTGGCTAGTGGCTTCCCTTTTGTCAGCACTGCAGTTGGTTCACCTAACTGAAGGCCCCCTCATCTCCTCCCATCCTGGATCTGGCCTGTCAGTTCCTGTACTCGGTGGTGCCTCCAGCCCTGAACCCATATCGCTGAGGAACAGGAGAATTCAAGGCTTGACTGTGGTGGTACATGGAGGTTTCAACAAATTAAAATACCAATTTGGTGCAAATCACTGAATATAAAGCATATTTTTAATATTTCTTGTTTTATTTCTTTTGTAGGTTTTTTTTTTTTTCCTTTTTTTTTTTACCTTTTAGATCCATCAAAAAAAGGAATTGTAATTGCCATTTCTCATTTTGTTTCTCTAACCTTCTCTGTGGACACAGATTGTGTCAATGAGATGCCAAGTTCTTGTGGCATTAAAGTGACTAAAGGATCTCCCAGCCAAGTTTTCTGCAGAGATGCCCTTTGGTTCCCTTCTCTGCAGCTGCAGCAGCAATGTCTGTGTGCAGAGCTGGGGGCAGATCAGTGCTGGCACAGCAGCTGTGCCCAGCAGCAGCAGCAGCAGCCCTTGGTGTTGCCAGTGCTGCTGCCGTGGCCCTGCCCCGCTGCCCTGCTGGCCCTGGTGTTGCTGTAAGGCCTGAGTGCTCTCGGGGCCGGGCACAGTGCTGGGGGTGGCAGTGCCGGGGCTGCAGCAGGGACAGGCCTTGGGCACTGCTGGGGCAGCGCTGACGCCTCAGGCCAGGGCCTGGGGGCTGCAGGCTCCTTGCCCAGGCTCTCTCCAGAACACTTTGCCCAGGCCAATGCTGAGCACAGAAAAGCCCCGGGAGCAGCCCCAGGCTGGCCGTGGGCAGGCTGGGGGCAAACAGCATGGCTGGGGCTCTGCAAGGTGCCTGGGGGAGACAAGGGGAAGGAGCAGCAGAGCAGGGGCTGATCCATCCCCACTGTGCTGGACACCCCAGGGCAGCGTCCCACAGCGTCCTCATGCACCTGCCAACAACATTCCCCCTCTGCAGCCCTGGCCTCTCCCCCAGCTCACACAGGTGCTGCATCCTTGCAGGCACAGACACGGCAGCACTGCCTCAGGAGCCCCTGTTTGCACTGTCCAGAGCAGGCGTCAGCACCCCCATGGTGTTGGTGTGGGGAGATGAACCTGAGGGAGCACAAATGCCATCAGCCCCTGGGGCCAGGAAGGGCTGGGGGACAGCAGGGAAACCCCTCAGGTTTTTGGTGGCCTCTGCAGTCACACAGAAAGTTTGTTCCCATCAGCTGGGAGTTTCCTGTGCCACTGCAGACGTTGTTGCTCAGAGCCAGGACTGCCTGGCAGCCAACCCCAAACTGCCCGCAGCATTTTATTTGCTTGACCTTGGCTTCCTTTACTCTTCCTGGTAAAAACTTCTTCCTCTTGCCCACTGCTTTTCCCTCCCTGCAGACAGCCCATCCCTGGTTGCCCTTTCCCCTCTGGCCCCTGCCCCCATTTCAGTTCCTGACTTGGCACCATGGGAACGTCTCTTGGGGAGCAGGATCATCCTCCAGGTGCTTCAGGAATTGTCTGCAGGCTCCTGCAGTGCCTCGTGCTGCTCCCTTGCCGGAGGCACCACAGGCCAGAGGGGCCCATCTGGGCTGGTGTGTCTGGCTGTGGGGCTCCCTGTTGTGGGCAAGGAGGAGGAGATGCAGAGGCTCTGCAGGACTGACAGGATGGGCTTGTGGGCTGTGAGGAGAAGCTGAGGGACCTGGGCTGCTGGAGCTTCTGAAGAGGAGGCCCAGGGCTCCTCCTGCAAATGCTGCAAGGGTGGTGTCAGAGAATCTCAGAATCAGCAAGGTTGGAAAAGCCCATGGACATCATCAAGTCCAACCTGTGCCCTGACATTGCCTTGTCTCCCCTGAGCCTCCTCATCTCCAGGATAAACAACCCCAGCTCCTTCAGCCACTCCTCGCAGGAGTTGTGTTCCAGACCCCTCACCAGACTTGTTGCCCTTCTCTGGACACACTCAAGCCCCTCCATGCCCTTCCTAAGTCGGAGGGCCCAGAAGTGGACACAGCACTCGAGTTGCTGCACAACCATTTCTGAATACAGGGGAAGAATCACTGCCCTACTCCTGCTGGCCACACCATTCCTGATCCAGGCCAGGAGCCATTGGCCTTCTTGGCCACCTGGGCACACTGCTGCCTCATGTCCAGCCTGCTGTCCATCAGTCCTTGCAGGTCCCTTTCTGCCTGGCTGCTGTCCAGCCACTCTGTCCCAAGCCTGTAGTGCTGCAGGGGTTGTTGTAGCCAAAGTGCAGGACCCAGCACTTTGACTTGGTAAACCTGACACTCTTGGATTTGTTTCCTGGATCCAGCCTGTCCAGGGCCTTGTGCAGAGGCCTCCTGCCCTCCAGCAGATCAACACTCCCAGCCAACTTGGTGTCACCACGGTTCCATGAGGCCTTAGAGTGTCACAATAGTCTCCATGATTCCATGCGGCCTCCCAGTTTCACAATGTCCCTTTGCTTCCATGGGACCTCTTTGTGTCACAAAGTCCCTTGGATCCTTAGGCCCCCCAGTGTCACAATGGTGCCTTGGTCCCCCAAGGCCCTGCAGTGTCACAGTGGATCCTTGGTTCCATGAGGTCTGGCAGTGCAGCAATGGTCTCCTTGCTTCCACAATGTCACAATGGCCTCTTGCTCCCCAGGGCCACCACGGTGTCAAACATGTTTCCTTCATTCCAGGAGTCCCTGAGGAGAAACCCTTGCCTCTTGGTTCCATGGGGCCCTGCAGTGGTACAATGGCCCCATCATGACACCAGGTCCTGCTCTGTCCCAATGCTCTGCAGGGTTCCACAAGGCCCTTCAATGTCACAGAGGCCTCTGAGTTCCACCAGGCCTCAGAGGGCCACCATGTATTCCGTGGTTCTGCAGGGTCACCATGGAACCCTGGTCACACAAGATCCTGCAGTGTCACTAGGGACCCTTGGTTCCATGAGGCACCCCAGGGTCACAATTGTTCCCTCAGCTCCAAGAGTCCTTGCAATGGAACAATGGCCCCTGGATTCCATTGGGCCCCAGGGTCTGACAAGGCACTCCTTGGTTCCGCAGTGGCACAATGGCCCCTTGGTTCAACAAGGCCCCACAGGGTCACCGTGGCCTCTGTGGTTCCACCAGGCCCCAGAGTGTCACCATGGACTCCTTGCTTCTATTCAACCCCACAGTGTCACAATGGCCCCTTGGCTCTATGGTGCCATGTCACACAAAGTGTCACTCTGGTCCTCTTAGTGCCACCAGGCCCCGCAGTGTCACAATGGCCCCTTGCTTTGCCAGGGCCCTGCAGTGTCACCATCATCAGAGAATTCACCAGGCTGGAAAAGACCTTGGAGAGCATCAAGTCCAACCTGTGACCCAACACCACCTTGTCACCCAGACCATGGAACTGAGTCCTACATACAGTCTTTCCTTAAATACTTCCACGGACAGTGACTCACCCATCTTGCTGGGCAGCCCACTCCAATACTCAATCATGCCCTTTTCGTGAAGAATATTTCTTAATGTCCAGCCTAATTCTCCCCTGGTGCCGCCTCAAGCTGTTTCCTCTTGTCCTGTAACTGTTCCCTGGGAAATAATCCCAACCCTCACCTTGCTGCACCTTCCTGTCCGGGAGTTGTAGAGAGTGGTGAGGTCTCCCTCTGAGCCTCCTCTTCTCTAGAATAAACAACCCCAGCTCCCTCAGCCACTCATTACAGCACTTGTGCTCCAGACCCCTCACCAGCTCCTCCATGTCCTTCCTAATTTGGAGGTCCAGAACTGGACACAGCACTCGAGGTGCTGCCCAACCAGTGCTGAGCACAGGAGAAGAATCAGTGCCCTGCTCTTTCTGGCCACAATGTTCTGATCCATTGGAGTGCCAGGGGTTGGATGAGGGAAATGGTGGGAAGGGGGTGGGGACAAAGTCTGATTGATTGTCAGCCATGAAGGGTCTTGAAGGCATTGAAAACAGGCAAGGAGCCCAGAGAGGAGGCTGCTCTGTGCCCTGGGTGGCATGGCCAGAGCAGGGAGGGGGCCCAGGACATTTGTCAGTGCCAGCCTCTGTCTCCAGCCCTTGCCAGCCCTGGCTGCTCAGCCCAGGTTTGCAGGGCACTTTGGCTGTGGCCCAGCTCCATCCTCCTGCAGGGCTCAGGGCCTGTTGCCAGCCATGGCCAGCCCTTCATGGCCTCTCTGCTGGCCCAGAGCCCGGCAGATCCTGGGGCAGGGCTGTCTGTGCAGGCCCACAGGTGCCCCGGGCTGTGCAGGAGCTGGCAGAGGCTGCCCAGCAGGGAGGCCATGGGGCACAGAGCCCCAAGGCTGCTGTGGGCACCACGGCACAGGGGCCCTTCCCAGCCGCAATGCTCCTGTCCTGCCCTGGGCCTGCACAGGGGCTGTGGCACCATGGCTGGGCCAGCGCCGCACAAAGGGGCCACGCAGCCGCTGCCGGGGCTGACAGCAAGGCCAGGCACACACAAGGAATTGCTGGGCATTGCCTGCAATGCTGGGCAGGCCTGACTGTGCCAAAGGCACAGCTCAGCTGCCCTTGGTGGCTGCAGGAAATGTCCAGAGCCCAAAGAGCCTCCATGGCTGTGCTGGAGACCAAGGCTGGAAGAGGGAAAGGCAGGGCTGCTGCGGGATGGGCAGGGGATTGAATTCCAGCACACACCTCAGTTCTCTGATGATCCCAGCACCATGCTGGTCCCTGTTTCAGATTGGAGCAGAGCAGATGTCAATGGGACAGGAGCCCTGTGGGGCTGTCAGGGACCTGCAGCTTGCAAGGTGCTCTGCTCTCCCTCAGCTCCTCTCTGAGAGATGCCAATCCCAGCTCAGCACCTCAAGGCACAAGTGGCACTGCCTGTTCATGGGCACACAACTGATGTCTGCCTGGAAAGAAGCACAGGTTTTATTTTCTGGGAGTTTCATAATATACAAGCAAATTTTTATTTTCTGGGTCACTTAAGTCATTTTAAGAAGTGGCAGTTTTCCCACCAGGAAGAGGAATTTCCTGGCTCTACTCGATTCTTCTACTGATGGCAGGATGATACCGGTCTTCCATTCTACCTTTTTCACCAACATGCAGTCTAATGTGTCATGACCCTCTTTGTTCAGGAGGTTCCAGCTCTCCTCTTTAAATGGCCATGTCTAAGGACATATCTTCATTTAGAGCAGCTGGATCTATGTCCTTCCTGTTGCTCTCAGATGGATGAACTTGGACCTCCCTCCACAGCCAGAACAGAGCTTCCTTGTCCCAGGAAGTCCCTTGCATTGCAGGGATGAAGGAAACAAGTGCTTTGAGTGTGAGAAGAGCTTAAGCCAGAGCAACAACCTGATCTGCCACCAGATGATCCACACTGGGGAATGCCCCTATGAGTGCGGGAAATGTGGGAAAGGCTTCAGCTGCAGCTCCAACCTTGTCACCCACCAATGCATCCACACTGGGGAGAGGCCCTACAAGTGTCCCGAGTGTGGGAAGAGGTTTCAGACCAGCTCCAATCTCCTCGTGCACCAGCAGATTCACACAGAGAGGAGAGGTCCTTCTGCTGCCCCAACTGCAGGTCGGGCTTCAAGCACAACTCCTTCCTCATCACCCCCTGGCACATCCACACCAGAAAGAGGCCCTACAAGAGTCCCCAGTGTGGGAAGAGCTTTTCCAGGAGCTCTGCCTTGAGCCAACACCAACGGAGGCACCGGTAAGGGAAGCCCTGCAAGACTGTGGGAAGAGCTTCGTGCGCTGCTCAAACTTCAACCCGCATAGAAGGATCCACAAGGGGAAGAGGCCTGATGACTCACATTTCCCATGGTCCACCTTGGGAAGTGGCTGGTGATTCTTTTATTTTGCCTCTACTTATCTTTTGATTTATCTTCATCCTTTTAAAACACACAGAATGTGGGTACAAAGGAACAAACTCATCAAAGGCATCTAAAGCCTCAGTTTTTTCTTTGTTTTTTGGTGGGGATCTGAGATTCGGGAGATACTTGGGGGGGTTTTGGAGTTTTGGGACTATTTTGTGTAGTCTCCATTTCTTGGCATTTAAAGAGATGATATTTTTGATAAGTGATTCTCGCGATGTTTTGTTCCTGTTATCCCCCCAATGTTTGCTGTGGTTGGTTTTACCTCAGGTTTTCTCCTCCCCTGCCCTCTTGTCCATCACTCCCCAGACCCACCTGTTACTTCATTCCCATGATGTCAATCCTTTCTAGTCCCTTCCCTTAGTTCTAGAGAAATCCCTCTCAATCCCAAACAACCCTCTGGAATTCCTCTTTTCTTCCATTTCCCCTTGGTTCACGTGACCCTTTCCACGCCCCTTGCCTTCCCTATTGCATGTCACACCAGGGCTCCCTCCTCTCCCCACTCCCTGCTGCGTTCCTGATTGGTTGCAAATGTGTCCCTACCCCCTGTTACCACCCAGTTTCAAAGTTAGTGCATGACCTTGTTGGCTCTCTCTCTTGCAGCAGCCTTTGCAGAATAAAGATCTCCAAGAGAGAGCCTTCTCTGACTCTGCCTTCGAGCCCAGACACCGATGATATCCAGGGCCCACAGAGAGCAGAAGGCAGCTCTGCTCTGCCCCGTTCCTGAGACTGCTCGCAGCCCCAGCACAGCCACTCCTGACCACGTGGCTGCAGTGAGAGCTGGCCGGGCTTCACCGGACCCTAGCGTCCAGTGTGTTCCATCTGTCACCTCAAAGCCACTCAGTGCCACTGAAAACTGCTCAATCCCACCCCAAAATGACTCGATTGCACAGCCCCTCAGGGTGGAATGGGCTTGGAAGGGGTTTTGGCAAAGTGGGCTGCAAATCAGGAGGGGTGAGATGGGCATTGGGTTGGGTGGGAAGGGTGGGATGGGGATTGGGAGGGGTGGGATAGAGGAAATAGGGCTTGGGATGGGGGTCTTGATGTTCAAGTGGGCTGGCATAGGTTTGGGTGGGGATTGGGAGGGTGTGGTGAAGTGTGGAATGAGACAGCTGAAAGCTGGGAATGATGAAGGGAGAGGGAACCATTTCTGAGAGAGTTTTTGGGTATTACATGCTCTTGAAGGGATTTCGGTTCATCCCACGTTTCTGAGGTGCTTCTGGGATGGTCACTTCCCCAGTCCCAGCCACTGCAGCCTCTGGTCAAGCCCCAAAGTGGCTGCCAAGCCCGTGGCACCCTTAAAACCCCACCTGTGAGAGGGACCAGGGCAGGTAAAGGCTGTGACACAGATGTGACACTGACACGTCCTACAGCCCCAGAGCTCACAGCAGCTGAGACAGTGCTGGATCGAAGGCCCTGAGTGTGGATATCTCTCTTCCTCTTCTCCTGACTTCATTTTCTAAAAACCTGGATAACTTGAAGTTGTAGGGTTTAGAGTTTTATGAGTCATTGCTTTGTGAAGTGCCTTACAGGTTTAAAATAAGTTATACACTAAGTTAAATACTATTCCTCTGTAAATGGTTAAGTCATAGGTTTGAAGTTAACATAAACACTGTCAAGTGCTGTTCTTTTACTAAATTGTGAAGTTTAAGGAGTACGTTAAGGTTAATATAGAAGTTAAGTCCTGTTAAGTTTGAGCTCTGTTAAGCTTTTAGGCTGTGTTCCTTTTATCCTTGCCCTCACTGTCCTCTTGTCTCATACACAGACATGGACAGTTCTCAGTTTGTTTCTGGTTTGATTGCCTGGATTTGGTTTAGTTGTGTTGTTGCTTTGCTTCCTTGGTGTGCCTGAAGTCTCCAGTCAGAGGGAGAGTGACTCTTTCTAAGGAACTTTGTCATGCCTCACCACCTGTTCTGCTAATTTGTGATTTCTGTGAAATATGCTAATCTGCTAAACTTATAAAACTCTATTACCCTGTGGGGTGGGATGTGGACATTTTGTGGACATTTTCCAAATCTGCCCCTTGGAGGCTTTCAAGAAAGATCAGCCTTTCTATCACCTCCTCTATAATATTATCTCCAAAGGGTGTTCCTTTATTTCAAGGTTCTTGAAGGCATCAACACAGCGGGCCTCATGGCACCCAGGAGACCACTGGGACACAGTGACATCTTGGGGAGCCAAGTGCCAACTGCAAACACAGCAGGGCCTCATGGAAGCCAGGTGCCACTTGGATAGTGCCAGGGCATGTGGAACTCCGTGTCCACTGTGACCCAGCACAGCCCCATGGAACTCAGCAGAGCATTGTGACAACATGGAATCCCATGGATGCAAGGCTCTGCTTGGGCAAAGTGGGGTCTGCTGGGACACAGGTGCCATGGGGACATTGCCAGCTCTTGTATCACCCAGTCCCTCTTGTGGCACAGCGCAGCCTCATGGAACTGTCTTGGGGATGGTTCATATCCCAGAACCATTTTGGGCTGTTTTTTGTTTTGTGTCTGGAATGGTCACTGCCTCCCCTCCCCGGCTGTGGGAATATCGCCATGGGTGGAGGAGCAGCCCAGGATCCTACGGGGGTTGGGGACCAGGGGCTGCTCTTCCTTCTGCTTGGGGTGATTGACTCAGTGGCCACATGGCACAGTACATGTGATTTGAGATCCTGTTGCCCTGTGGGTTTGGGCTTTTGCTTTTCTCCTCTTGGTGTTTTTCTCCTTTGGCTCTGTGACTGGGGCTTGCTGGCTGCTTCTCTGCTCCTCTGCTGCTTGGGAGAGAAAAAACCCTCTGCATCTGGTGGGTGCTACAAGGCTGCTTCCTCAAACCTGTCCTGGGGCTGAATCAGGGATGGAGTATCCCATGATCATTTGCGCTGAGCGGGTGGGAAACTTCTGTTACTGTGGTGCTGTTTGTTCTGTTCAGTTCTCTGTGTATTTTAAAGTAAAGAACTGATATTCCTTTTCCTACAGTTTTGCTGTGGAGCTCTGTCATTTTGGAATGTGATCCAAGGGGATCATGGGGGCACTGCTGGGCCCATGGAACCAAGGGACCAGTGGGATCCTGAGAGGGATCCAAGGAGAGCATTGTGCTCCTGCAGGGCCCCATGGAATCATGGAGTGCACTGTGACACTGCTGGGCACCGTGAAACCAAGGACACCTTTGTGACACTGAGGGCCCCATGGAACCAAGAGAACATGGAACAGCTCTGGCTGGCTTGGCCTCCCAGGGGCTGCCTCACAGCTCCAGCTGACCATGGAATGTCGAGGGCCACTTCTCATCTGCCCCTGGAGCTCTGGGGCTCCATGCTTTCCTTCCTGTGGAAAAGAACTGTTCTTCTCTTCCAGGGACCTATGGCCAAAATTTGGATTTTGCCTCATAAATTCTGAATTTCTAAGGATTACTTCCAACCAAAAGCTGCCAGGAGAGAAAATTCTGTCTGTGTGTTGCCTCCTGGTGGCCACCTCTGTCCACCAGATCACCTCTGCTGATCTACCACCAAAATACTGGAGCTCTGCGCTTTTTTTCCTTTTAAAAAGGACTGTCCTTCCCATCCATGTGCCCATGGTCAAAATTGGGATTTTACCCCCCCAATTCCATCCAAGGATTGCTCCTAGGGAAGAGCTGCAAGGACAGACAAGTCTTGCTGGCCTTGGCCTCCTGGGGGTCACCTCTGATCTGCCTGCAAAACATTGGGGCTCCACCCTTTCCTTACGCTGGAAAAGAACTGTCATTGCAGGTGCCCATGGTCAAAATTTGGAAGATTCCACTTCCAAATATTCGAATATCCAAGGATTGTTATCAGATCAAATCTTCTGGAAAAGACAGATCTGTCTGGATTGGCCTCCCAGGGGGCACCTCTCCTCTGCCTTCCAAACACTGAGGCTTTGTGCTTTTCTTCCTATGGAATTAAAAATATTTCATGTCCAGGTGTCCATGGCCAATATTGAGAATCCATCTCACAAATTCTGTATATGCAAGGATTGTTCCAAGACAGAAGCTGCCATGAGAGACAGGTCTGGCTGCCCCTGGTAGCTTCCTGTGGCCACCTCTCATCTTCTTCCAAAACATTTGGACTTGGTGCTTCTTTCACATGGAAAAAACACATCCTTCTTGATAGGGCACTCATGGCCAAAACTGGGATTCCTCCTCCCAAATTCCATCTATCCAAGGATTGCTCCCAGGCGAAAGCCACCAGACTGCCAAATCTGGCTGGCTTGGCCTCCTGAGGCCCAGCTCTCACCTGCCTTCCAAACACTGGAGCTCCATGCTTTCCTTTTTATAGAAAAGACTCATCCTGCTTGCCTAGACAGAAATGTTGTAAAGTCAGATTCCACATTCCAAATTCCCTATATCCAAGGGTTGCTCCCAGACAAACCTGCCAGGACAGACAGATGTAGCTGGCCTTGGCCTCTGGTGGCTGTCTCTCCTCTGTCCCTGAAACACTGGTACTCGGTGCTTTCTTTCCTATGGAGACCCTTACTGTGACCCCGCATGGGCTGGTGGCACCCAGGGGCCATGGTGACACTGCAGGGCTGGTGGAACCAAGGGGTGCACAGTGATCCTGTGGCCTTCCATGGAACCAAGGGGCAACTGTGGCACTGAGGGGCCCCAAAGAACCATGGGGCCTTTGTGACCCTGCAGGCCCCCACGGAACCAAGGGAACATGGAACAGCTCTGGCTGGCTTGGGCTCCTGGGGGTGCCTGAGGGGTCCAGCTGAGCTTGGCATGGCGAGAGCTGCTTCTCCTCTGCCCCTGGAGCACTGGGGCTCTGTGCTTTCCTTCCCATGGAACAGAACTGTCCTTCCCCTCCAGGCACAAATGGCCAAAATTGGGATTGCACATCCAGGTTTCTGTATATCCAAGGATTGTTCCCATATGAAACTTGCCAGGACAGACAGATCTGCCTACCTTGGCCTCCCAGGGACCACCTTCCCCCTGCCTTCGTACCACTGAAGTCTGTTTGGTGTCAGGCAGCTCCACGGTAAATCTCTCTTCCTTTGGGGGCTGCCATTGCTGCTGTGCCCACTGCCCCTGGAAAGAACAGGCTGCCCTGGGGAGAACAAACACAACTTCTCCTGGGGAAAGCCTCAGTGAGGGGTCAGTGTGCCTTTGGTCATTGCAGGGACTGCAGGGAAGGGGCATCCCACCATGAGACATGTCTTGGTCAAGTCTAGACATACAGGGTGGAGAACTGTCTGTGACTCGTGTTTTGGCCTCAAAGCCACCACTGTGGTTTGCAGGGAGCTGCAGGGTGGCACGGCGCTGGCCGTGCCCAGGAGCGCTCCCTTGGGAGGTGGTGTCGGATCTGATGGGGACAAGGGGGACCCTGTGGGGCTGGGGGTGGCCTGAGAGTCTCCATGGAACTGAGAGGGAGCTCTATAGATGGGGGTTGTTGTCTTGGGCTGGGGGGCCATAGGGGATCAGGGGAGCTGTACATGGCTAGGGGAATGCATGGGGGGACAGCAGTGTCCTCTTGGCCCAGTGTGTCCTCCAGCACCACCATTGCTACCCTGTCTCTGTCCCCATCCAAACAGTTCCCATGCTTGCCTCCCTTTTTGGGAGTCTTGTCTCCATGGTGATCATTTGTCATACAGGGACAGCTCCTCATTTGAGACAGGTGGTGGGTACCTCACCATGTTGTCCCTCCCCACCCTGTCCCTGATGTCCCCACTGTCCCTGTGTCCCTTCCATCCCTATGTCCTTGCAGATCACAGTAAACAAACAGAAAACACCATGGACTGTGGACAGTGGAAACATCCTATCCTGGGCCAGGGCTCTGCGGGTGGCAGGAGACGTCACCCTGGAGCTTGTGGAATGGAACCAACATGACTGATGCTGCTATGGGTGTGGACCTGCAGGGGCTGGGCACCTCCAGGGGGACAGGGACCTCTAGGAATGGTTGTGGACCCCAGGAGGTTGGGGAGGTGCATGGGTTGAAGATCCCCAGGGGCTCAGTGGACATGCAGAGGAGGGGGTCAGGGTGGGTGACATCCCTGCTCTGCAGTGGCCCTGCCCCTAGACCCATGTGCCTCTGCTCCCCTCACACATGGCTGCAGGTGTCAGGGACCCCTGGATGAGGTGGGAGGGGTGTCAGAGTGGGGGTACCTTGGAATAAGCCACAGTGGGTTGTGGGGTGGGGGCACAGGAGGGTCTGTGTGCAGGCAGTACCTGGGTACACCAGCCCCTGGGAGCACCCTGGCTGTGCCACCACGGCGTGGTGCCCAGCCCCCACCTGAGCCTGTGGGGGCACCTGTGGGGGACAGAAGTGACCCAGAATGTCTCAGAGTGGGGCCTGAGGGAATGCAGGAGACTAGAGTGAAGTTATGGAACCTTATGGAACCAAGGGTCTGATGTGACACAGCGGGGCCTCATGGATCCCCAAAGTACAGAGTAAGGCTACAGAACCTCATGGAACCAAGGGCCTGATGTCACACAGCGGGGCCTCATGGAACACAGGAGACCATAGTGAGGTCATGGAACCTCATGAAACCATGGCTCCAATATTACCTGGCGTGGTCTCTTGGGTTCCATGAGAGTTTTGGAGGTTTTGGAGGTGAGTGAAGTATTGGAACCTCATGGAACAAAGGCTCTAGGGTGACAGAGTGGGTCCTCAAGGAACCAGAAGGTCCATAGTGATATTCTGGAATCTCATGAAACTGCAGCTAAAATGTCTCACAGTGGGGCCTCACGGAACACAGGAGACCACAGTGAAGGGACACCAGGAAGTGTGGCCATAGTGAATGAAGACACCAGAGTGGAAGCACCACAGTGAAGACACCGGAGTGAAGTGACACTCATGAAACCAAGGGTGCAGTGTGTCACAGTGCTGACTCATTGGACACAGGAGACCATAGGGATGGAATGGGACTGCATGGAACCGAAGCTCTGAAGGGACACAGTGGGGTCCCATGGAACTGAAGAGACAATAGTGAGGCTCTGGAACCTCATGGAACTACAGCTCAACTATTTCACAGCAGGGCCTCATGGAACACGAGAGAGCAGAGGGAGGCTACGGAACCGCTCGGAACCAAGGGTCCAATTGACACAGCAGTGCAGCATGTAACCCAAGAGACCATGATGACGCTGGGGAATCTCATGAAACCAAGGCTTCCATGTGACACAGAGGGCCCTCCTGCATTGCTAGAGACCTTTGTGAGGCTGTGGAGCCAGAGTGGCACCAAGATTCCCCTGGAACCTGACAGAACCTCATGGAAGCAAGAGACCATTGCGGCCCTACGGAATCACCGGCTGCAGGTGGATCTTCTGCTCCCTTCTGGGATACAGCTAGACAAGAAAGCCTGAGTCATTTTTCCCACTAGTATGGCTGTGTCCTTGGCATGGAGGGTATTTGGGGAGACTCCCCACAGCCTGCCTCCACTCCTGGGAGCTGGGACACAGGGTGGGGTCCTGATATCTCCCACTAGATCAGGCTGCTCCAAACCCCCTCCAGCCTGGCCTTGAACACTGATATGGTTGGGGCATTCACAGCCTCACTGGGCAATCTGAGCCAGGCTCTCACCACCCTCACAGGATAGGATTTCTGCCAGCTATCCAGCCCAAATATGCCTCTTTCTGTTTGTACCCATTAGTCCTTGTCCTATTGCTCCTGTTCCTGACAAGAAGTCCCTCTGCACTTCCCTGGAGGCTCCTTCAGATCCTGCAAGGTGCTGTGAGGTTTTCACACAACCTTGTCTTCTCCAGGCTCAACAGCCCCAAATTCTCAGCCTGCCTTGGTGAGAGAGGTGCTCCCATGATAAACTTTGTGCCCCCTCTGCACTTGGTCCAACAGTTCCATGTTCTTCTTCTACTGGGGGCCCAGACCTTTGTGCAGGACTCCAGGGGGGTCTCACAAGAGGAGAGGGGGAGAATCCCCTCCCTGGAGCTGCTGGCCACGCTCCTTTGGATGCAGCCCAGGGCTCTGTTGGTTCCCATGGCCAGCTCCCCCATCAGCCCCAGGTCCTTGTCCAGAGGTTGCTCTCAGTCCCTTCCCTGCCCAGCCTGTCACTGGGTTTGGCATTGCAGCCTCCCAGGTGCAGGACCGTGCCCTTGGCTGAATTCCTGAGCTTTACCTGGGCCCAGCTCTCCAGCCTGTCCAGGTGCCTCTGGGTCCATCCCTTCCCCCCACCCACAGAGCTCGGGCTCATCACAGAACTGGCTGGGGCTGTCCCCATCCCACTGCCCACGGCACCCACAGAGCTGTGGGACAGCATCGGCCCCAGCACCCACCCCCGAGGGACCCCACTGGTCACTGCTCCCCATGGGGACAAGGAGCCACTGACCACAACTCTCTGCCTGCAGCATCCAGCCAGGCTTTGGTGCACCTAGTGCTCCATCCATCCTGTCCAGCTCTCTCCAAGGTAGAGGCAAGGATGTCCTGGGGGACAGTGCCCAAGGCTTTCCCTAAGTCCAGGCACACGAGGTCAGTTGCTCTGCCCCACTAACCCCATCCACCAACGCCTCAGCCTTGGCACTGAAGGTCACCAAATTTGTCAAGTGAAACCCAGGGAGCAGCACCAGACTCCTCCAAAGGAGAGACTTGAGATGATTTTCTTCTCTTGAAGGAAAACACAACCTCTGAAACCATCTGGAGCTTTCTCAAGCACTGCCTGGAGTCTTGATCTCTGAGGGACCTGAAATCTAGGGTTGGGGCCCCAGATTCTTCCAGGGATGAAGACTGAAATGTTATTTTTCTTTTTCAGGAATTTGCAGACTCCTCCCAGGCATCTCCAGGAATGTTTTCCCATCTTTTCAAGGTTGATCTCAGAGAGTAGCTCCAAATTCACCCAAAGGAATTACCCCAGGTGTTCCTTCTTTTTTTGTGCGTTCTGGATCTTCCAAGATCCACGTGAGTTTCCCCACAGGCATCTGCTGGAGTCTTTTCACATCTCTTCTAAGTACCTGAGAATCCAGGGAGAAGCCCCAGACCTTTCCAGGGGAGCTACCTCAGATGATTTTTACCCTCTTGCGGGAAACTGTATCCTCCTGGATCTGACCTGAGATTCCTCCCAGGATTCCCTGGAGTCTTTTCCTATCTCATATTGGCATCTGAGTTGATAACCACAGGCCCACAATCTTCCAGGGAAGGTTTCCAATATGTTTTTTTGACTTTAGAGTCATGTTTTTGTCTCTGGAACCCACATGAGACTCTTCCCAGGTATACCCCAGTCTTCACATCTCATTAAGGAAGCTGAGATCTCAGGGAGCAGCCCCCAAATCTTCCAGGGAAGCTTCTCAAGATGTTTTGCTCATTTGGAAGTATTTCTCTGTGCCAAGATGCACAGGAGACTCCTCTTGGCATTGGCCAGAGTACTTTCCTCTCAGGTTAAGGCACTTGATATCCCAGGTAGAAGCCCCAGACTGCTCATAGAAAGGTACCTGAGGTGATTTTTATCTTTCCGTGAAAATTGGATCTTCTGTGATCTACCTGACATTGTTCCAAGGAACCTCCAAAAGTCTTGACCTCCAATTTCAGGATGACAAAAATGTAAAGCAGCCACAGATTGTTCCAGGGAAGCTGATCTTGAGCAATTTTACCTTTTGCAGTGAACCTGCATCTTCCAAGATCTTCCTGAGACTCCTCCCACGCATCCAAGCCAGCTCCTGCACAGCCAGGGGCACCTGTGGGCCTGCAGAGACAGCCCTGCCCAGGGCTCTACTGGGCTCTGGGCCAGCAGAGAGGCCGCGCAGGGCTGGCCATGGCCGGCAACAGGCCCTGAGCCCCGCAGGAGGAAGGAGCTGGGCCCTTGTGAAACTTCACAGCCTGGTGGCACTAAAAGGACCAGAGTGACACTGTGTATGACATGGCACCATAGAGCCAAGGGGCCATTGTGACACTGTGGGGCTGAATGGAAGCAAGGAGTCCATGGTGACACTCTGGGGCCTGGTGGAACCACAGAGGCCACGGTGACCCTGTGGGGCCTTGTTGAACCAAGGGGCCATTGTGCCACTGCGGAACCAAGGAGAGCCTTGGGAGAGCCTGGGGCCCAATGGAATCCAGGGGCCATTGTTCCATTGCAAGGAGTCTTGGAACTGAGGGAACAACAGTGACACTGGGGTGCGCCATGGAACCAAGGGTCCCTGGTGACACTGCAGGATCTTGTGTGACCAGGGCTCCATGGTGACACTGCAGCACCAAGGAATTCATGGTGGCCCTCTGAGGCCTTATGGAACCAAGAGGCCACTGTGACACTGCAGGGCCTTGTGGAAACGTGCAGAGCATTGGGACAGAGCAGGACCTGGTGTCATGATGGGGCCAGTGTGAGACTGCAGGGCCCCATGGAACCAAGGGGCCAGGGCTATTCCTCAGGGACTCCTGGAATGAAGGAAACATGTTTGACACCTTTGTGGTGCCCCTTTGGGAGCAAGAGGCCATTGTGACATTGTGGAAGCAAGGAGACCATTGCTGCACTGCCAGACCTCATGGAACCAACGATCCACTGTGACACTGCAGGGCCCAAGGATCCATGGGACTTTGGGACAAGGGGTCCCATGGAATCAAAGTAACATTGTGACACTGGCAAGCCTCATGGAATCATGGAGACTGTTGTGACAACCTGTGGAACTTTGGTGACACCAAGTTTTCTAGGAGTGTTGACCTGCTGGAGGGCAGGAGTGCTCTGCACACGGCCCTAGAAAGGCTGGATCCAAGGAAAAAATCCAACAATGTGAAGTTTAACAAGTCAGAGTACCGGGTCTTTCACTTTGGCCACAACAACACCTGCAGTGCTACAGGCTAGGGACAGAGTGGCTGGACAGCAGCCAGGCAGAAAGGGACCTGCAGGGACTGATGGACAGCAGGCTGGACATGAGGCAGCAGTGTGCCCAGGTGGCCAAGAAGACCAATGGCTCCTGGCCTGGATCAGGAACAGTGTGGCCAGCAGGAGCAGGGCAGTGATTCTTCCCCTGTGCTGGGCACTGGTTGGGCAGCACCTCGAGTGCTGTGTCCAGTTCTGAGCCCCCCCATTTAGGAAGGACATGGAGGGGCTGGAGCGTGTCCAGAGAAGGGCAACAAGGCTGGTGAGAGGTCTGGAACACAAGTCCTGTGAGGAGTGGCTGAGGGAGCTGGGATTGTTTATCCTGGAGAAGAGGACGCTCAGGGGAGACAAGGCAGTGTCACGGCACAAGTTGGACTTGATGATGTCCAAGGTCTTTTCCAACCTTGCTGATTCTGGGATTCCCCGAAACCACACTTGCAGCAGTTGCAGGATGAGCCCTGGGCCTCCTCTTCACAAGGTCCAGCAGCCCAGGTCCCTCAGCTTCTTCTCACAGCCCCCAAGCCCATCCTGTCAGTCCTGCAGAGCCTCTGCAGCTCCTCCTCATTGCCCACAACAGGGAGCCCCACAGCCAGACACACCAGCCCAGATGGGCCCCCCTGGCCTGTGGTGCCTCTGGCAAGGGAGCAGCACGAGGCACTGCAGGAGCCTGCAGACAATTCCTGAAGCACTTGGAGGATGATCCTGCTCCCCAGGGGACGTTCCCATGGTGCCAAGTCAGGAACTGAAATAGGGAGTGGGGCCAGAGAGGAAAGGGCAACCAGGGATGGGCTGTTTGCAGGGGAGGGAACAGGGGTGGGTAAGAGGAAGAAGTTTTTACCAGGAAGAGTAAAGGAAGCCAAGGTCAAGCAAATAAAATGCTGCGGGCAGTTTGGGGTTGGCTGCCAGGCAGCCCTGGCTCTGAGCAACTACGTCTGCAGTGGCACAGGAAAATCCCAGCTGATGGGAACAAACTTTCTGTGTGACTTCAGAGCCCACCAAAAACCTGAGGGGTTTCCCTGCTGTCCCCCAGACCTTCCTGGCCCCAGGGGCTGATGGCATTTGTGCTCCCTCAGTTCATCTCCCCACACCAACACCATGGGGGTGCTGACGACTGCTCTGGACAGTGCAAACAGGGGCTCCTGAGGCAGTGCTGCCGTGTCTGTGCCTGCAAGGATGCGGCACCTGTGTGAGCTGAGGGAGAGGCCAGGGCTGCAGAGGGGGGATGTTGTTGGCAGGTGCATGAGGACGCTGTGGGACGCTGCCCTGGGGTGTCCAGCGCAGTGGGGATGGATCAGCCCCTGCTCTGCTGCTCCTTCCCCTTGTCTCCCCCAGGCACCTTGCAGAGCCCCAGCCATGCTGTTTGCCCCCAGCCTGCCCACGGCCAGCCTGGGGCTGCTCCCGGGGCTTTTCTGTGCTCAGCATTGGCCTGGGCAAAGTGTTCTGGAGAGAGCCTGGGCAAGGAGCCTGCAGCCCCCAGGCCCTGGCCTGAGGCGTCAGCGCTGCCCCAGCAGTGCCCATGGCCTGTCCCTGCTGCAGCCCCGGCACTGCCACCCCCAGCACTGTGCCCGGCCCCGAGAGCACTCAGGCCCTACAGCAACACCAGGGCCAGCAGGGCAGCGGGGCAGGGCCACGGCAGCAGCACTGGCAACACCAAGGGCTGCTGCTGCTGCTGCTGGGCACAGCTGCTGTGCCAGCACTGATCTGCCCCCAGCTCTGCACACAGACATTGCTGCTGCAGCTGCAGAGAGGGGAACAAAAGGGGGATCTCTGCAGAAAACTTGGCTGGGAGATCCTTAAAAACCACTAAGAGCACAGCCCCTCATTGATACAGACTGATCCCACAGGGGAGGTGGGTAGAAGAAAATAAGAAATGGAAGAAACAAGGACATTTTTTTTGTGGACACGATTAAAAATAAAAACCTACAGGAAAAAAAACCCACAATCAAACAGACAAGAAATAAGAAAGATGACTTTTATTCCAAGTCATTTGTAGAAACTTGACAGCTGTTTAATGTTTCTGAACACATCCAGTCATCAGTCTCCACACTGCAGCCTTGAGCTCCTGGTTCCTCAGGCTGTAGATGAGGGGGTTCAGGGCTGGAGGCACCACCGAGTACAGAACTGACAGGGCCAGATCCAGGGATGGGGACGAGAGGGAGAGGGGCTTCAGGTAGGAAAATGTACCAGTGCTGATGAACAGGGAAACCACGGCCAGGTGAGGGAAGCAGGTGGAAAAGGCTTTGTGCCGTCCCTGTTCTGAGGGGATCCTCAGCACAGCCCTGAAGATCTGCACATAGGAGAAAACAATGAACACAAAACAACCTAATGCTAAAGAGACACTAACAGCCATGAGCCCAAGTTCCCTCATGTGTGATTCAGAGCAGGAGAGCTTGAGGATGTGTGGGATTTCACAGAAGAACTGACCCAGGGAATTGCCGTGGCACAGGGGCAGGGAAAATGTATTGGCCGTGTGCAGCAGTGCATAGAGAAAAGCTCTGGCCCAGGCAGCTGCTGCCATGTGGGCACAAGCTCTGCTGCCCAGGAGGGTCCCGTAGTGCAGGGGTTTGCAGATGGACACGTAGCGGTCGTAGCACATGACGGTCAGCAAAGAAAGCTCAGTTGTTGAACAGAAAAAAAAAAAAAATACTTGAGCAGCACACCCTGAGTAGGAGATGGTTGTGGTGTCCCAGAGGGAATTGTGCATGGCTTTGGGGACAGTGGTGTAGATGCAGCCCAGGTCGGTGAGGGCCAGGTTGAGCAGGAAGAAGAACATGGGGCTGTGCAGGAGGTGGCCGCAGGCTACGGCGCTGATGATGAGGCCGTTGCCCAGGAGGGCAGCCAGGGAGATGCCCAGGAAGAGGCAGAAGTGCAGGAGCTGCAGCTGCCGCGTGTCTGCCAATGCCAGCAGGAGGAAGTGGCTGATGGAGCTGCTGTTGGGCATTTGCTGGGGCTGGAGTTGCGGACCTGATCATGGATAAAGGACAGTGAAGAGTTAAAGGAGATACCTGTAACCAAAATGAAACCCCTATTGGCTTTGATCCTCTTGACCATCTCCCATTCTTCCCTCCTCTGTAACACACAGACACGTTGTTGTGTTTAAGTGTTCTGCAGTTTACTTTTTAAGCTTCTCCCTTGTCTCTCCTGCTTGTCTTGGATATCCGTAACCCTCAGCATTTGTGCTGCTTTCTGGTAGACCAGAGTGAAGTCTCTGAGGAAAGATAATGAGTGGAGGCTGAGGAGAGATGATCTGTCACTTCATTCTGTTTAGAGTTTTTCTGGGCTTTCATTTTTCTCAAATGGAGGATGTTCACACTTACTTGTTTTCTTAAATATTACCTAATATTGCTGACAGAAGTGGATCCACCACAGCCCAGCACCAATTTTGCAGCCAAGGACTCATGTTGCTCATTTCACCAACCCAAAAGCATTTTCAGTTTCAGAACATTTCTGCCTTTCCCCGTGGGTCTTTCAGATAACACAAAGATGCTCCAGGACAGGTTTGCATCCTGCATTGAAGCTCCCAGCTTGCACTGAAATCTCTGGGAAACTCCCAAGTGTCCTTAGGATGGCATTGGACTAAGGGAGATGCAGCTCCTTCCCTGGCTGCACTGACAGCATTGCCCACAGCTGAGCACTGGGGACAGCGTCCCCCTGAGCCAGCTGTGCCCCCTGCCAGAGCCCCCCAGTGCTGGGCAGCTGCTCCCAGCCCTGTGCTCTGCAGAGGGAACTGGGCCCGGGGCTGCACAGCTGCCCCACGGCTCTGCTGCAGCTCTGCCCGCACAGGAGGGGCTGCACGCCTTGGAGCCCCGGCCCTGAGGGCAGAGGCTTGGCTGGGGGACAGGAGGGAGGGGGCTTGTTCAGAGGGAGGGGCTGCACTGCAGGGGCTCCTGTGGAGATCTCTGAACTCTCCCTGCCACAACATTTCTGGCTTTTGTTTTCTCTCATTGCCTCATCTTCTCTCTGCTTCCTGGAGATTTTCCTCCTGTAGGTGTCTCCCTGTTCCTGAGCTTTCCCTTCCAAAACTTACAGACCCCAAATCTCTGTGCACTCTCCTTGGCCCTACAGAACCCTGCCTGTTTGCAGGGCACTGGCTGGGGGCAGGGTCTGTTTGCAGCCTGGAGAAAGGACAGCTCAGACTAAGCCTGATCACTAAGAGCTGAGATGTCCCTGGGACTTGTCAAAATGAAAGATGCTTTTATCATTTGTGCTCCCTCTACCCAGTATCTAATAAAAGGAAATATTAGATAATAGATAATCAGATAATATTAAAAGTCTTAAGAAATAGTCTTCAGAATAGTCTTAAGAAATGTCCTCATTTTAAAATAAATCCTTGTCTTGGAAATATTTTGGGAGTGGGCAGAAGCTCTCAGTGTGTCAGAGCTTCATGAGCATTTCACCTCCCCTGCACCAGAAATACTCAGAGAGTTGTACTCACAGAGTCTGCAGGCATTGGGATGTTGCAGCTTGAGGAAATCACTGCAGGAGCTGCAGCTGCATTGTCCTGCAGCCAGAGGTTCCTGTGCCAAGGGCTGGCAGTGATTCTCCCCCAGTCCCTTCCCAGCTCCTTCCCAGCCCTGAGTGATTGAAGCTCTCTGTGCCTGTGTGCTGTGCCCGGGGTGGCTGCAGGCAGTGCCCCAGCCCTGCTGGGCTGGCAGAAAAGCTGTTCATCCAGAGAAATGTGTTTTTAAGCTCTTCTTGGTTGCCAGAATCTCCTCTGGATGATGAGCTCAGCCCTGCTCATCAGCACAGACACAGCACAAGGACTTTAATGAACCTCTCGGGGCTTTTGTGCTGTTTGCGTCAGACTCAGTCCCTCAGAGTGTGATCGAAAACTTGTCCACAACTCAAAATTAGATTCAAAATCCAAATTTCTGGAAGTTTTAATGGGTCCCACTGAGGGACACGACACAGAAAGTGTCCCCAGGCCCCAGGCAGAGCAGAGAACTGCAGGCAGTGATGACAGGTGGGGACAAAGAGAAGCCAAGTCTGGTGCCCTGGGCCACAGCAGCCTCTGTGCCACCAAGGACACTGAGGAGACCCCTTGTCCTGAGGCCCTGGGGCCTCCTGGCACAGCCCCAGCAAGGCTGGGCACTGTCAGCCCATTGTCCTGCCCTCAGCATCCCCCTGCCATGCCAGTGGCCTCCAGGATGTGCTGGAAGGAGTCCCTGGGGAAGGAGCCTTGGTCAGCAATGGCCCTGGGGGGCTCCTTCATGCTGCCAGGGACTGCAGGTTTTTCCAAGGACTTTGGGTTTGGCTTTTGCCTTGGAGTCTCTGAGAGGTTTCTGCAATCCTGGCCTCCAATTCTCTGCTTTAATGAGTCCCTTGAGAGGCTTTGTCAGTAACAACACTCAGTGGGGCTCATTAATGCTTCAAGGTACTTTAGTTATTTTAGGGTACTTGGTGTTTCCATTTGAAAACTGATTCTAGGAAAAGTTTGTGTTATCATGGCCCCAATTATCTCCTTTAACAAGTCCCTAGGGATTCTTATTCAGTAAAAGCACTCAGTGGGGCTCATTAATACTTCAGCATACTCAAAGTTTATTGCAGAACGTTTTTTGACACTATGTCTGAAAGTTTTGTGCAATCATGGCCCCAATTATCTGCTTTAACGAGTCCCGTGGGATTCTTAGCCATTAACACCACTCAGTGGGGTTTATTAATACTTCAAGGTACTCAGGGTTAGTTTAAGTACTTCTTTTTGCCACTGAGTCTCTGAGAAGTTTTTGTGCAATCCTGGACTCCAGTTCTCTGCTTTAATGAGTCCCTTGAGAGGTTTGCACTGACACACAGTGAGGCTCAGTAATGCTTTGAGATACTCAAGATTTTTAGGATACTTTGGATTTTCCTTTGGATTTTCCATCTCACGCTAAGTCTCTGAGAGGTTTTTGTGCAATCCCGGCCTCCAGTTCTCTCCTCCAAGGAGTCCATGAAGAGCCTGTGTTGGGGATTGACCATAGTGGGACCCATTAATGCTTTGAGAACCCTTGGGTGTTTCCTCTGGCTTTGACTCCTGGCAAAGTTTGTGCAATCTCCTCTCAGGCCCTGAGGTTCCAGGGCTCAGCACCAAATGCACCACGGGGCTCATTGGGATCAAGCAAGTCCTGACAAACCATGGCTGTGCCTTGATTTCCCTCTAGCCTGGTGCAGTTCACTAGGAAGTCTTTTCTCCTAGAGTTATGAGGAAATATTTAACAACCCCCAATAGTCCTATTTTAAAGGGTGTATTTTTCTCTTCAGAGAAGAGATGACTGCAACATTCAGGGATTGATATTGATCCAGGGTCTCTCCTCAGGAGGTCTGGCCTGGCAGAGAAGCTGTGCCTTGAGGTCTGACCCAGTGTGGACAACCTTGCTCCACATTCCCCAAGCCCATCCTGTCTCTCCTCAGTCACCAGGGTCTTGCTTTGACTGGAGAACTGGCTGCAACAACCAAATAGGGGTTTTCTTTTTTTTTTTTTTTTTTTTTTTTTTTTTTTTTTATTGAAGCAACCTAAAACTCCTGATTTTCCCTTATTGCAAACAGGCACACTCCCCAAGTGTGTGCTAAGCCCAAGGTGGCACCAAGACCACTCCAGCCCTGCCCTGGGCCAGGAGTGAGGGTGGATCATGACCCCAACCTGCACTGGGCTATTGCAAGGGGCTGTGGCCATGGACACTGCACTGAGCCCACTGCTGGCTTTGGGTGCCAGGGTGTTCAGGGTTAGATTTGTTTTATTTTTACTTACCAAATTTTTTTCTATAAACTGCAAGGAAACTCACTTCTGGGTACTTACAGGTACTTAAGCAGAACAAAGGAGCCAAAGGAGAGGATTTGTAGCACCTGGCTACACTTCTTTGGGTCTCTGAAAGTTTCTCTCAGAGGAGGGAGATCACACGAGTTTGGGGGGGGCAGAAAAAGGACGGGGCTGGGGCAGCTCTGCTGTCTCTTGCTCTTGGCATCAGAGAGAGGATGGCCAGGCTGCTGCTTGCTGCGGGACGAGTTCACTGTCACCACCAAGTCCGGTCCTGGAAAATCTGCCACCATCTGCCCGTGTGCCCAGGAATTCTGAGCTCGCCTCCCCCTGCCCTGCTGGAGCTGGGCCGGCCCTGTCCCGCTGCTGCTGCCTCTTTGGAACTGCTTTGAGGCTTTTGGCTATGCTGCACCCCTGCCCTGCCCTGCCCTGCCCTGCTCTGCCCTGCCCTGCCCTGCTGGGACATCCCTGCCCTTCCAGCTACCACCCACGGAGCTTCTGATTTATCCCATGCACCAGCCAGGGATTTTCCACCCTTCCAACTTAGTGCTTCCATGATATGGAGGACGTTTATGAATATAGAAAGACAAGATTTTAGAAGCAGCTTCTGGTGATTTTGTAGAAGTAAAGAAACAGCTTGTACTGAGAACACACACAAGATGAGCTTTTTAGCTTGGTTGTTAGGTAGTTACTAAGTAGAAGTCATATAGGTAAAATGTGTAATGTTAAAACTCAGCAAAGTGGGACCCAGGTATTTGTCAAAAATCAATAAAGCAGAACTTTGTGGCTTTCATCAAGCAAAATCAAGCTCCTAATCTTTGGTAAGAGCAAAGTGACCTGAAAAATAGCCAAACCTCCACTGTGCCTGCCCAGAAGCAAAGATCAACCTGAGGAAGACGTTGGCCTTCCTCCCAAGACCCCAACTCACAGACACCAAGAGGCGTGACAGATAATTAGAATACGAAGTGAGAGAAGGCGAGGAATGGGCAGGTGAGGATGTGTAGGCTGTGGGATCAATGTGTATTTAAACCTGGACCTTGTCTTGACCAGGTACGCACGGTTTGGAGGAGATATCCCCCCGTGTGTCCCAGCTGGAAATAAAACATACCTGCTTTACAATTTCTAATTGTAAAGTCTATGCTTCACTCAGAGTCCTGCAGGGGCACCGAGATCAGGCTGCCCTGGGCTTTGTGAAGCAAAGCCCCTCGAGGTTCCTAGTTCTGTTTTGTTGGTAATGCTGGAGTTGTTGTTTATTTTCCTTGTTATACATACTAGTAAAGAACTGTTGTTCCTATCCCTGTACCTCTGCTTGGGAGCCCTTTAATTTTCTAAATTATAATAATTTGGGGGAGGGGGTTTGAATTCTCCATTCCAAGGGAGGCCCTGCCCCTCCCTAGCAGATCCCTGTCTTTCCAACCAAGACAGATTGTCATCCAATGTGAGGCTTGAGTGCCCTGAGAAAAGAAGGGTAAAAAAAGGAATAATGGTTCTTGAGTCACCTAATATTTTTTTTGTGTGTGCTGGATATAGAAACCTCATTAGGTAACACCATGTGGTCTTGCTTATCCTGGTTTGGGTGGCACGTTTTTGTGGCTGTGTTTCTCCCATTTGCAGGCTCTTAACTAAACATGGGCCCTATAACTGAGGCTACTGTGGTTGTTACCCAGTTTATTTTATGGGTTGATAAGGTGAGGAATTCATGGATTTTTAACTTCCTCTGGAAGGCGGTCACATGGATACATGGCTATCACACACTAAGTGTATATTTCTGGGGTTACTTTAAGAATGGTACTTTCTGTGAGGAAATGCCAGTGGGGGAAGTTTTCTGCCAGGCCTTCAACCACTTCTTTGTGCCTACCCCCCCAGCTTTTGAGGGGTTTCAATTTCCTCTAGATACTAACCAAGTGTTGCTCATAGTCCTGGTTTATTTAGCTTTCAGAGATAAGGTGAGGTTCGACTTGGATCACCACACAGACACCTAACCCAGAAACCAGGGATGCTGCCATGGACCCTGATACTGCCCCACAGAAGAGGGATGCTGCCCCACTGCCTTGCCTGCCTTGCAGCCCACCTCTGAAGTGAACCACCCAGATTGGGTGGGGGTTCTGGTGAAGGAGATAGGCCACATGTGAAAGGAGCACATTTCCCCAGTGGTGGCCTCATTAGCCCCAGCTGGTGGGAAACCCTCCCCCTGCCCTGAAAAGGGAGATTCCGATGGTGCAGCAGTGGAACCCACAGACGTTACAACCGTCCAGGTTCCAGCTGAATTGCAGGGGCAGTCACAGCCAGCGGCAGTTGCCCCAGTAGAAACAAGGAAGTCTAAGGTGAAATCAGGAAACCCAGGTAATAAGGATAAGAAAGGAGGGCCCTCACAACCTGCAGGGGAGCCACAAATTGAGATCATCACTGAGTCCCTGACGTATGAAAGTCTCCATAGTCTGCAAAAAGATATTGCACAGCAGGGATGTGAGGCTTATACAGCCTGGTTACTTCAGGTCTGGAACCTTATAGGTACAAGTGTGCAACTGGACAGTGGTGAGGCAAGGAATTTGGGACCCTTGACCCAGAACTCAAGGGTGAATCAAGTATTTGTAAGGGAGCAAGGGCCCCTTTCCCTCTGGGAGTGGCTTTTAATGAGTGTAAGGGAGAGGTTTGTCTACAGAGACAGAATGCAGGAGCACCATCATAGAAATCAGTGGAAGACCCTTGAGGAGATCCAAAACCTGAAAGAAGTGGCAGTATTGGAGGTACTGTTGGGGAGGGGTGGACAGCATGATAATGACCCCAACAAAGTCAGGTGCACAGGGCAGATGTTGTGGAATCTGAAAACTCTAAGGCCATCTCAATACGCCACTTTCATTGCAACAATTAATGCTGGAGACAACAGGGAGACAGTGGGTTCTGTAGCCACCAAGCTTAGGAATTTTGACAGTATGATTAATGGCCCAATGCAGGCTCAGGTCTCTGCTGTGATTAAGGAACTCAAAGAGGAAATGAGGGAGATGAGGGAGGAGATGAGGACAAACAGTTCCCATGTGGCACCAGTGAGAGTCACAGGCTCCAGAGTAAGAGCCCAATGCCCCTCAGCTCTGTGTGCCAGGAGCCAGCAGCGCTGGGTGCAGGGAGCCCAGGGAGGGCCCAGAAATGCTGGGCTGAGAAATGCTGGGGGCACAGCCAGATGGGCGTGTGCAGCCGGCCAGGGCACAGCAGCAGCACGCACAGGGGGCACAGCCTGCAGGACACATGGCCAAGGGCTGGGCATGGCTGGCAGGGCCACAGGCACCCAGGCCTTTGTCCCCTGGGCTCTGGCAGCGCCTCTGGAGGCCCCACTGAAGGAACTTTCCTTTCAGGGGCTGCACTTTGCTCCTCCCTGGCCCCTCCCTGAGGAGGCTGGCAGGGGTTGCAGTTTGGTGACATTTGTCCTTGCTGCCCCTCCCATCCCAGTGCCCCACAAACAGCCCCGAGCCACCCGTGAGGGACAGGCCCTGCTGTGCCAGGCCTGGGCTCAGGGCTTGGCCTTTCTGCTTCCTCCAGCCAGCCCAGGCCTTGCTCAGCATTGCAGGTCCTGCTGCTGTGCCCCGAGCTCCCTCGGCTGGTGTTGGAAAGGGACTTGAGGTACCTCGATCCCCTCAGGTGGCACATAAAAGAGAACAACAAACTTCTCAGGAGGGTGGAGAATAGACTTTTAGTTGCAAACTTCAGAGAATGAGGTACTTGGGAAATCTTAAAGCAACATGGAATTACAGTAAATCTCTTCACAAAGCAGTGGTAGAACAAACTGTAACCTGTCCAACTTCCCGTTCTCCAGATTTTGAGACGGGGAAAGTCAGGAGAAGAGAGAGAGGGAGAGAGAGATCCACAGTCACCCTTGGATCCAGCACCATCTCAGCTGCTGTGAGCTCTGGGGCCGTGGGACGTGTCAGTGTCACACCCATGTCACAGCCTCACCTGCTCTGGTCCCTCTCACAGGTGGAGTTTTTGGGGTGCCAGGGGCTTGGCAGCCTCTTTGGGGCTGGACCAGAGGCTGCAGTGACTGGGGCTTGGGCAGTGACCGCCCCACCTATGCAGAACTTGCCCTGCCCCCCAAACACACCCTGCAGATGTCTGGGGCCATTCATCATTTCTCTGCTCTCCGGCATGGAGGGAATGGACTCTGGCTGCAGCTCTGAGCTCATGACCAAGGCAGCCACCCCTGGCAATGGGGCTCCATGGAGCTGCTCTCAGGAAACTTCCCAATAGTAAGGGAGTGCCCAAAACCGCCTCAGAGATGTGAGATACTCCAAAATCTCTTCAGGAATGTAGAATATCCAAAAACTCACTCAGTAACGGGCTCCCCCTGCCTTCATCATCCCCAAACTTTGGCTCTCTCATTCCAGACCCCGCCCCACCTCCCCAATCCCAACCCCTGCTGGACATCAACACCCCCTTCCCAAGCTGTATTTCACCCATTTCACACCTCCCAAACCCCATCCCACCCATCCTGCCCCAACCAATGCCCACCTCACTCCTCCTGATTTCCATCCCACTTTACCCAATCCCCTTCCAACCCCATTCCACCCTGAAGGGCTCTGGAATCAAGTCATTTTGGGGTGGGATTGAGTGGTTTTCAAGTGACAGATAAAACCCTCTTGTCTTTTTGAGAGCCAAGAAATGCAGACAACCACACCAAATATCTCCCAAACCCCCAAATCCTTCCAAGTATCTCTCTGAATCCCAGATTCCATTGAAACACTAGATAAAAGTGAGACTTTGGATGCCTTTGATGAATTTGATTTTTACCCCAATTATTTCTGTTTTAAAATAATGAAGGTGAATCAAAAGAATATTCTGGACCACCAAGCTAAAGGACCACCAGCCCAGTGTCTTTCCCAACACAGATCACTGGGAATGTTGATCACCAGGATTCTGCCCATTCTGGATCCTCTGATGCTGGATGAAGTTGGAACAGTGGAGGGAGCTCCTCCTGCAGTCGGGGCGCTCAAAGCGCTTCCCTTACCTGTGCCTCCGTTGGTGTTGGGTCAAGTCAGAGCTCTGGGTGAAGCTCTTCCCACACTGGGGACACTCGTAGGGCCTCTCCCCAGTGTGGATGCGCCGGTGGGTGATGAGGTGGGAGTTGCGCTTGAAGCCCTTCCCACAGTCAGGGCAGTGGAAGGGCCTCTCCTCTGTGTGAATGCGCTCGTGCACAAGGAGATGGTAGCTGCTCCGAAACCTCTTCCCACACTGGGGACACTCATAGGGCCTCTCTCCAGTGTGGATCATTTGGTGGATGATCAGTTGAGACCTCTGGTTGAAGCCCTTCCCACATTCCCCACACTTGTATGGCCTTTCCTCAGCGTGGATGTTCTGGTGTCGGATCAAGTTGGATCTCTGGCTGAAGCTCTTCCCACACTGGGGACACTCGTAGGGCCGTTCCTTGGTGTGGATCCTCTGGTGGCAGATCAGGCTGGATCTCTGGCTGAAGCTCATCCCACATTCCCCACACTCGTAGGGCCTCTCCCTGGTGTGGATGCGCTGGTGGGTGACAAGGGTGGAGTTCTGTTTGAAGCTCTTCCTGCAGTGGGGGCAGCAGAAACGCCTCTCCTTTGTGTGAATCCATTGATGTGCAAGGAGATCTGAGCTGGTCTGAAACTCCTTCCGACACTTGGGACACTTGTAGGGCCTCTCCCCAGTGTGGATCATCTGGTGCTGGGTAAGATTGAAGCTCCGGCTGAAGCTCTTCCCACACTCCAAGCACTTGTAGGGCTTCTCCCCATCATGAAGCTGCTCATGGACCACCAGCTCCGAGCCCCAGATGAAGCTCTGTCCTCCTTCTTTGAACAGGGTGGGTATTTCCTTTTCAGAGCAACCTGGGATGGGTTTGGAGCCCCTCCTCATGCCGGATCGCCGGGTCTTTTCCTTACTGTGGGAGTTCTGTCCTATGGATCTGCTCAAAACGGCTTCTTCCACAAGGTTCTTCCGAGGGGATTTGTCCTCCCTGGTCTCCATCCTCAGGTCCTTGTCTGGGGTAGGAAGGACAAGGAGAGGATGAGATTTCCTCCCTTCCAGAGGGAAGGAGAAGGAGATCCCCCCAATGCATTCCTGGCAGGACGGCGTTGGCAGCGGGGTTGTCCTGAAGCCGGAGGCCATGCTGGGCTAGGAGATGGGGCAGGAGAGAGGGGGAAAGGGACAGTGACTTCCTCTTCACCTGCCTGGCTCTTTTGAGACATGTTCTTCTTCCTCACAGCCTAAACTAAAAAATTAAAAATTAAACTAAAAATGCAAAAGTAAACAAAAAAAACACCACTGACAGAGTCAGAATACAACCTGACACCTGGTTAGGCAGGGTGTTGGTAACAGTCCAATCAAATCGTGGCTGCAGTCCTCCTGGAGTCACAGATGTGGTTTTGTTGAAGCAATGATCCTGTAGAAGGGTGCAGTTTTCCTCTGAAGGTCCAGGGGTGGTGTAGATGGGTCTGGTGTTCCTCTGGGAATCCAGTGGAAACAGGCTGCTTCTGGTGTGTTAAATCTCAGGTTATATCCAGGTAGGAATGCTTGGCTCCTCCCCCTGGGTGGAGCATCTCACAAGGGGATGATGGAATTTTATCAGTCATGCAGTGAGACTCGATGGCCCATTAAGAGAAGATATCTCCCTGGAGGGAGTGTGGGTGGTGGAAGAGATAAAGAACACTGCCCCACCTGGTTTGAACAGCTGGCCCATTAACAGAAGATACCCCTCCCTGACTTATGAAAGATCGGTCATGGAAGAGATAAAGAGCATTGTCCCACCTGGTTTTAACAGATGTTAACAGAATTCAAAGTTTTGGTTACATCTTGCATTGCAACCCAAGACAATTGGTCAAATGCATATTCATGAAGATTTTACATATTTAAGCATTCATTTGAGTTCACATTTTCAAGAAATTCTTTATCTTAGTTCAACCCCTGACCTCATCTTCTTAGAGTACATGCCATAATGCAGATGTGATTTGGAGACTTTTGTATTTTATTTCTTCAAAAGGCCTCCTGGTCTATGATTTGACAGTTATTGATTGCCAAAGGGTCGGTGGTGGATTCCTCCTGGCTCTTTCAGTGTTATTTGCCCGGTTCTTTTCAGTGTTATCACCCAGATGTTTTAGCCATTTTTACTTTCAATCAACATTAGCTATTTCACTCTTGTCAGTCAGTTACAGAAATAAAGGCATCCGTTCTTATTTCACAACCACACTCACTTTTGCAAAAGTTAATGTTATAATACACAGCACATTTTAATATAATATAGTCTATTTCATAATAAAAATTTATAATATACTTTATTTTAATATTTTGCAAAAGCCTAAACTATTATTTTTATATAACACAATATACATAAATAATAAAAATATTTATTAGTAAATACATAATTTAAATAGAATATTTTTCACACTAAAATATGGAATCTCCCCAGGGATCAGGGTATTAACCATAAAAGGCCAACAAATTATACTATATCAAAAGCAGTTCAAGAGAGATTACAAACTGTACATTATCCAAATGATTTGCAAAAGCCAATATATAACAGCCAAAGTCAAGAACTACACAATTATTTCTAACAAGTCTTCTGGCCTAACAGAACACCAGGACTGTGCTAAATTATCAGATTTAAGGAATTACAAGTATGCATGGTAGGACTACTGAGAATACATGAAAAGTATATAAAGGAAAGGCAAAAATCATCTTGACAGGTTAAGATTGTCTTGGGTTAAAAAGTCACACAAAGGTGTAAAACAGAAAAATCCTCAATCTGTGCTCTGCAATATTCCATCAACCCCAAAAACTGCTGTAAATCCTCCTTTTATTTTTGGTCTGGGCTAATGGTACTTTTCAAATTCTTTGTATTCCTTCTGGATTGATGTTCCATAACCCTCCAGTCAAAATTTGTCCCAGACATTTCCCCAAATATTCCCAAATATTTCACCTTTTTCTCTACCATCTCTGCCTTCTTTTAAGACACTCCAAGGCCATCTTTTTAGCAAGGAAATTAAGCAGCTTCCCCAAAAAAATTGCGTCATCAGCCACCTTTTCCTGCTCCCCCAATAAAAGCAAATCTAATTCAAATTCTACTTCAAAATCTACTTCTAATTCTAAATGCAACATCTGAATTCTCAAGGGTAGGGTAAATTCTCTTCATATTTCCTGTGTCATTTCTCACTGCTATTAATTTGCATTCCCACTTCAGCCATCAAATCCCTTCCCAGTAAATTACTCTCAAAATTAGGAACAAAGTGGAATTTGTGCATTTCAAACCTATCTCCCACCTCTGCTAAAGTGCACTCGCTCATCCTTTCCACTCACCCCTTGAATGATCACAGATCTTTTTGACAATTTTCCCTCTTTAGGGATAAAATTTAAAGTTTCAGGATAAAAATTTACCAATCCACCTTCATTATCTGCTGGACTTCTATCTGTCCATGATCCCATTGTCTCCCCTGTCTACTCCTCTCTCTCCTTTCTCTTTTCTCTTCCTTCCACGCAAACCTAACTTTACACTTTCTACATCTTTCCTCCCAATTTTCTTCCCCAATTTCCCAACTCCGGGGAACCGGCTCCCTTCTTCCAAACAAGAGATGCTCCTCCTAATTCTCTTCTTATCCTCAGCCACTCTTCTCTTACTCTAGCATTGTCTGCTCCTTCATCATCTGCCCAGTTGTTTATCCCTGCTCTTTTGAGTCTAAGACCAACCCCAACCCTGGGGTATTCTAAACACAAGCCTGGGGGCCCCTAAACACAACCCTTTGGCCTCCAATCCTGGGGAATCCAGCCCTGGGAGATTCTAAACCCAACCCTGAGTGTCGAGTTTAGTGGGTTGTTATGGTTTACAATATTTTAATTTTTGTTCAAGAATAATATAGAATACTGCCCTGTCAGGACTTTGGACTTCCTTTAGAGGGGGCAGATGCCTATCAGGGACTTGTTCTCAGCTATTGGCCTGCGGTGTAGCCACCAAGAGAACTCATGCGACTTTTGGAAATACCCATATAAAAAGCAGAGACTTGGGGGGGACCGCCCTCTTGGCCCTCCGCCTCGACAGAGGTCAGAGGCTGGTCCTGGCTCACTCCCCGCGGGGATGGGGCCGGGCCGGGCCCGGCCGGGTCTCTGGGAGCTGCTGCCTCGCCTCGGAGCGGTGCCGGGCCGGCTGAGCTCCTTTCTTGCCCCGGCTGCCCGCAAAGGAGAAGCTGCACTGGTAACACCCAGCCGACCCTGGGGCTGCCCACGCTGCCGCAGGGCCGAGGGAGATGCCCCCGGGCCTCCTTCCCCCTCTGGAAGCGGTGCCAAGCCCAGGCTGGCTGCGACTGCCTCTTTGAGACCAAAGGATAGAGAGAGGGAAGAAAGACCAGCTGAGCAAAGGATTTTTCGCTGCTGTTTCTGAACCTTTCTCTCTCCTGGCTCCGATTTTTGCAGTGCCCAGTTGTCCACAGTGTAGACCAGTCACTCCAACCTGCTCACAGCAGTTCCCAGCATGGTCCCACTTCTCCCCAGTGTGCCAGTTTGAAAACAAAACCAACAGGAGATCCCAAGTAAGAACTGTTCCATGACCCATTTCTCATAACTCTGGGGGAATATCTTCTGTTAATGGGCCAGCTGTTAAAACCAGGTTGTGCAGATCCTTTATCTCTTCCACAACTGTCTTGGGTTGGGTAGCCAAGAGGTTTGTATATTCAATTTCATCTGTTGTAAAAGCAGATATTTCTTTATCTCTTGTAACTCCAGGGGGGAGGGGGGCAGATGCCTTCTGATAATGGGCCAGCTGTTAAAGCCAGGTGTGGTAGTGTTTCTTATCTCCTTCACCTCCTGTCCATCCTCCAGGGAGATATCTTCTGCTAATGGGCCATTAAGGCTCATCAAGGACATGACTGCTTCCAACACCCTTATCAACAGAGCGTCAGGTCGTATCCCTGACTCTGTCAGGATTTTTTCCCAGGATTTCTGTTTGCTTGCTTGCTTGTCTTTGTACTGCTGCATTTGTATTTTGGTGGTTTTGTTGTTGTTGTTGTTTTATTCCTATTAAAGAACTTTTACTCCTATTCCCATATCTTTGCCTGAAAGACCCTAATTGCAAAATTATAATAATTTGGAGGTGAGGGGAGTGACATTCTCCATTCCAAGGGAAGCTCCAGCTCTCCCTGGGAGACAACTGTCTTTCAAAACCAAGACAGCTGCTTTAAGAGCCCCCGCTCTTGTTGGGTCCTGCTATAACTGCCCTTAAAAGAGCAACACCACTCCCGTTTATTCCCTGTCACAGAGCCCTTGGGTATTTGGGGGTCCGAGGTTGGCTTTGGGAGTCCTGGGAGGGTTTAGGGGTGCCTAGAGGGGTTTGTAGGTCCCAGAAGGGTTCAGGGATACCTGGTGATGCTGATGATGGTGATGTGGACACCGTGCTGGGTCTAAACATGTGTGAGGGGATCCTGGGAAGGGTTTTGCAGATCCCGAGGATTTTTGGGGTCATTGTGCATTTTTGGAAGTTCCCAAGGGGGTTTTCAGTTATCCTAAAGTGGGGGATTAGGTACCCCCCATTAGGTCCCCATTTCTATCACCAGTAGGTACCCAAAAACCCAGGGCTGTTTTTGGGTACCTGCTGGTGATGGAAATGGGGACCCTATGCCAGGTATGAACCTTCTCAAGGGGGTCTGGGGGCTGTTGGGAAGTTCTGTGGGAATTTTGATGTCCTGAGAGGGTTTGAGGATTCTGTATGGGGTTTTTCAGTTTTGGAGCATTCTTGGAGGGTCCAGAGATGTTTTTGGGATCCCGGGGATGTTGGGCTGTCTTGAGGGGTTTGGGGGTTCTCATGAGGTTTTGGGGGTATCTGGGCCATGCCGGTGACAGAGCCAGGGACCCCGTTCCAGGTCTGAACCTTCTCACTGTGCACGGGCACTGGCAGCGTGTTCATGGAGATCCTGGGGGGCCCAGGGTGTCACCCCAAATCCCAGGGGACCCCTGAACTCCCCTCACTGCTGCATCTGCTGCAGACAGGGGGGCACCAGCACTCGGCCCCACCCCCACAATCACAGGGGGACAGAAACAGGGGAGGGGCCGAGTGCTGGTGCCCCCCTGCCTTCCGCAGATGGAAAGGTCAGGGGGGACCCCAAAGTCGTAGGAAAGGGACACAGGGGACTCACAACAATCCCTGTGGGGGGATGAGGGGTGACCGAAAAGGAATTTGGGGGGACTGGGTGGGTCATTGAAGGGCCCTCAGGAGTCTTGTGGGAGGTGAGGACAGCAAAGATCAGGGCAACCCACAGGAGGGGTTTGGGGCGGAACCTGATGGGAGTTTCCATGGCAGTGGGATGGGGATGAGATTTGCCCATGGAATTTCATGGGAATGGGATGGCTCTGAGATCCATCTACAGAATTCTCATGGGAATGGGACAGCAGTGGGGTCCATCTATGGAGGCCCCAGGGGACTTCCCATGTTCCCAAATTTTGTCCTCCCAAATCCCACATTTCCAAATCCCACATTCCCATGGAAATTCTACCCTCCCCACCTTTACTCTCCAGTGCCTCCCACCCATATCTGACATATTTCCAGAGACATTCCAGGCAGGTGTGCCCCAGGGGATTTGTTCATTCCTCAGCCTCGATCTCACCCTGTTCCCAGCGCCTCTTGGTGACCTGGGCAGCACCATCGGCCACCACGAATCCGCCTAATCCCAGCTGGAAGGAGAGGAATTCCCGCCTGTCAGAGCCGAGTTGATCGGATCTGCGGATGCTTCCGTGGGACAGGAGATCACAGCTGGAAACCTCCTGCAGTGTGTGGAGACCTGGGGAGGGATTGGACCCATGGAGACCCACGGAATTGTGTTCCAGCCCCACAGAGCCGCATTCCAGCCCCACGGAGCCCCAGAGTCTGATGGAGAACCACAAAGCCTCATCCCAGCCCCTTGGATCCGCATGGATGCACATCCCAGCGCCCCAGATCCTGGCCAAGCCCCACGGATCCCCACTGCAGTCCCACAGGTGCCATGGCAGCCCCAGAGATCCCCCAGCCCCGGCTCCCCGCCCTGAGCCCCGCTCTGGCTGTGGCGGCGCTGGAAGGGGATCCCATCCAGGGGCCCCATGGACAGGAACTGGGGGAACCCCGGGCCGGGCTCCGACAGCGCCACGGGCAGGGACCGCAGAGAGAGGAGAACTGGGGGGACACGGAGATTTGGGGTCTGGGGGGTCATAGGTGAAGGAAGGGGGGAACAGGGAGAGTTGGGAGAGCAGGGAAGGGGGTTTGGGGGTTCCAGGATTAAGAAAAGGGGTGGTAGGGGTGGGTAGATATGGGATAGGTGGGCTTAAAAGGGTCCATTTAGTCAGGAAAGGGAGCTCCAAGGTTCCCCGGTGTCCCCATTCCCATCAAAAGGTGGGAAAACCCAGGATGGCTGGGAATAGGGGTCCCAAGTGTCCTCAGTGATATGGGAAGGATGGGCTGGATGCTGGGAAAGGCAGGAATAGGAGTCCAGGGCTCCCAGGGCCAAAGAAAATGGTGGGCCTGGGAGAGGTGGGGTGGCCAGGAAAAGGGTTTGGGTGTCCCAGTGACGGAAGTGGCTGCTCCCAGTATCAGCCCAGTTGCCCCCCTGGTGTGGTTCCAGTTTCCTCGGCACTCCCATTATGAGCCCAGTCACTGCCAGTCATTCCCCATTATGATGCAGTTTGCCCCCAGCATGGTCCAGGTTCTTCCCACTTTCATCCAGTGGCTCCCAGTTGCCCCTTCTATGGTCCCAGTCACTCCCAGTATGATGCCAGTCTCTCCCAGCACAGTCCCAGTCATGCCCAGTTGCTCACAGTGTAGACCAGTCACTTCAACCTGCTCACAGCAGTTCCCAGCATGGCCCCACTTCTCCCCAGTGTGCCAGTTTGAAAACAAAACCAACAGGAGATCCCCAGTAAGAACTGTTCCATGACCCATTTCTCATAACTCTGGGGGGATATCTTCTGTTAATGGGCCAGCTGTTCAAACCAGGTGGGGCAGTGTTCTTTATCTCTTCCACCACCCACACTCCCTCCAGGGAGATATCTTCTGTTAATGGGCCATTGAGTCTCACTGCATCACTGATCAAATTCCATCATCCCATTGTGAGATGCTCCACCCAGGGGGAGGAGCCAAGCATTCCTACCTGGATATAATCTGAGATTTAACACACCAGAAGCAGCCTGTTTCCACTGGATTCCCAGAGGAACACCAGACCCATCTACACCAGCACTGGACCTTCAGAGGAAAACTACACCCTTCTACAGGATCATTGCTTCAACAAAACCACATCTGTGACTCCAGGAGGACTGCAGCCACGATTTGATTGGACTGCTACCAACACCCTGCCTAACTGGGTATCAGGTATTCTGACTCTGTCAGCTTATTTTTTTTACTACTGCATTTTTATTTTGCTTTTCCTACTAAAGCCCTGTTATTCCTATTCCCATATCTTTGCTTGAGAGCCCATTCATTTCAAAATTGTAATTCAGAGGGAGGGGGTGTATATTTTCCATTTCAAGGGAGGCTCCTGCCTTCCTTAGCAGACACCTGTCTTTCAAAACAAAGCTCAGCCCAGATATCTTGGGGGGTCCCTGGGCTTGGTTCTTAGGAGGAATATTTGAAGAATGAAGAACTCCAAAGCTGAGTGTAAAATGCCCCATGGGAGGACATTGAGGGTCCTGGTGGTTGCTGATGGTAGAGGCAGCCTGGAGGAGCAGGGGGGACGCCCTTTACCCCCTGCACTCCACAGCCGAGAAAAAGGGGAGAAGAGACCCCAGAGACCCCAAAATCCCCTTGCATCCCTAAATGGGAAGAGAGAAAAGGGGGGAACTTTTCCGACTGCTGGGACTCCCAGTAGCCTGGGGAGGGCTGGGACTGAGTAGATTCGGGACCCTCAATACAAGCATGACCCCCAGCAGCTGGGAAAGGGGGGAACCCCTGAAAACCAAAGGGAAGAGACCAGGGATGGGGAATTACTTGGTGGCATTTTCTGGGCAGAATATTGGTGTTTAGGAGGTTTTTATGGACCCCAGATTCCAGGTGACTTTTAGAGATCGACTTGGTCAGGCAAACCTTCAAACTCAATGTGCTCATCTGTTGTTTTTCCCAAACCAGGATTTCCCATTCCCAAACTTGGCCAGATGGAGGTGGAAGCTGTGAGGAAGAGGAAGATGCCCTGGGACAGCCAGGCAGGTGAGGAGGAAGTCACTGCCCCTTTTCCCCATCTCTCCTGCTCCATCTCCCAGCCCAGCATGGCCCTCAGCTGCAAGTGAACCCTGCTGCTGATGCCGTCCTGCCAAGTAATCCCTGGGGAGATCTCCTTCCCCTTCCCTCTTGCACAGAGGAAATTCCATCCTCTCCTTGTCCTTGCTCCCCCAGACAAGGAGCTGATGATGCGGACAAGAGAGGAAAAATCCCCAGAGCAGAACCTCATGGAAGAGGACATTTTGAGTGGCTCCCTGGCACAGGAATCCAATAGGGAGGAAAAGCCCCAGAGATCTCACAGGAGGAGGGGCTCCAAACCCATCCCAGGCTGCTCTGAGGAAGAAAGACCCATACTGTGCCACGAACGTGGCCAGAGATCGAGCCAGAGCTCAGACCTGGTGGCCCATGAGCAGCTTCATGACAGGGAGCAGTCCTATGAGTGCTTGGAGTGTGGGAAGAGCTTTAGCAACAACTCCAACCTGATCCGCCACAAGAGGACCCACACTGGAGAGAGGCCGCAAGAGTGTGGGGACTGTGGGAAGAGCTTCAGCCAGCGCTCCCACTTGATCCGCCACCAGAACATCCACGCTGAGGAAAGGCCGTACAAATGTGGGGAATGCAGGAAGGGCTTCAACCAGAGATCCCAGCTGATCATCCATAAAATGATCCACACTGGAGAGAGGCCCTATGGATGTCCCCAGTGTCGGAAAAGGTTTCACACCAGCTCTCATCTCCTCCTTCACGAGCACATTCACACAGATGAGAGGCCCTTCCGCTGCCCTGACTGTGGGAAGGGCTTCAGGCAGAACTCCCACCTCATCACCCACCGGCGCATCCACACTGGGGAGAGGCCCTACGAGTGTCCCAGTGTGGGAAGAGCTTCACCCAAAGCTCTACCTTACCCGACACCAATGGAGTCACCAGTAAGGGAAGCCCTGCGAGTGCCCTGACTTGGGGAAGGGCTTCATGTGCATCTCCAACTTCATCCCCCATCAGAAGATGCTCACTGAGAAGAGCCCTAGTGACCCACAGTTCTCTGTGATTCATTGTGGGAGGACACCTGTCCCTTTCCCTGCCCCTGGCAATGATGTGAGGTGGGATTGAAGGACATGAGGGTCTGGCCATGGCCCCATCATTGTATTTGATCCCATCTCAGGTCATTGCCGGGGCTAGGAAAGGGATTTTATCTCTCCCCCAAGGTGAAGGGTGTCCTTTCCAGGAAGGATGGGATGAGCCAGTTGATGTTTTTGTAGTTTTCCCTTTATATTGTTTGTTTTATCCTGTTTGTTCTCAATATTGTTTCTGTTCCTTTTGTTCCTTGCTTCTGTTCCCATTAAATTGTTCTTAACCCAGCCTGGGATCTTTGCCTTTTGTACTTTCAATGAGAGGGTGGAGGGCAGCTAGCAGTGACATGGTTTTAGTGGGACCACAAAATTGGGGAATCCCATTCCCAAACCCTGGCCCATGGAAACCGAGCATCCCAGCTGGTGCCAGCCCTGGCTGCCCTGGAACAGCCTTGGGAGCGGGTCCCTGGCTGGGGCTGTGGGAACCTCTTCCCTCTGGTGCCCAGGGACAGGACTGGAGGGAAGGGCTGGAGCTGAGTTGGGGCAGGTTTGGGTGGGATCTGAGGAAAAGGTTTTTCCCCCAGAGGCTGCTGGGGCACTGAACAGGCTCCCAGGGAAGGGTCCCAGCTCCAGGGCTCTGGGAGCTCCAGCAGCGTTTGGACAGCGCTGCCAGGCCCAGGCTGGAATTGTTGGGGTGTCCTGTGCAGGGCCAGGAGTTGGACTTGAGGATCCTGGAGACCTCCCAGGGCTTTCTGGGGATGCTAAAGAGCCCTGTGCTCAGAGGCAGTCACAGCCATTCCATGGGGACATCCCAGGGCACCTTGGGCAAAGGCACCCATCTGTCACAGGCACTCACAGGGGCTCCACGGTGACATCCCAGGAGTCCCCAGGCTGCCAAAGAGCCGGGATGTCCCAGACACTCCCTGGGGTTCTTGTCATGGGCAGAGTGGCAGCTTCAGGCAAAAGCTTGATTTCCTCATTGGAGAAACTCCTGCTGTGTCATGAGGTGGAAAAAATGACACCCAACAGCCACCATGGATCCTCAAACCCCTCCAGAATGCCTAGACTTTAAATTTCCATGTAAGAGAGGAGACTGGGAGCAGCTGGATCCAATCCTAGCCCCAGATTAAATTTTATGTATAAAAGATTGGACCGGCAGAATTTAACTGAAATGAAACTTGTCTCCCCGTATTAATGGTTGAATGCCAGATATATTTATATAAATACAGCTATGATTGATTGTGATCAGGATTGGACAGAAAGATTTATTTTCACCATAGAGTAAATTAAAAAGGTAATTTTTTTCACAGTCAAGGAGCTATTAAAATTATTAGAATATAGTGCTCTAGGAAGCAATTTTGAAGTAAACATGGCCTTGTTGGAGTTTTTTGAGCCAATTCCAGGCAGAGCCTCCTGCTCCAGCAGGAACTGCCTTTCCTGTGCCAGACCAGGGCAGATCCCACTCCTGGAAAAGCCCCAGGCCAGCCCCAGGACAGTGAAGGCCTCGGGCACAAGTGCAGAGTGCCGTGCTGGCAGCTGTGCCAGGGAGAGCCTGAGGCACCAAAGGCACCTTGGCAGCAGCAGCTGCTCCCAGGCCATGGCCACAAGCCTCCCTTGGCAGCCCGGCCTGGTGGCCAGCACTGCAGAGCTGCTGCTGCTGCTTCAGGGCTCCTTTCTGCCTGGGCTCTGCCCCAGCCCACAGAGTGTGACCTCAGCCCTGAGCCTGGCACAGCCGCTGCGCCTGAGCCCTGCAAAGCCTCAAGGTCACCTGGGCCAGCCTGGCTCTGTCAGCCCCTGGGGAAGGCAGGGCCAGCAAAGGCCAGAGAAGGGGCTGCCTTTGGCTGCTGCATGTGGGCTCCAGCAGAGACAAGGAGGAGTCAAGGCAGTGCATGGAGTCCAGGGAGCAGCCCCTTCTCCCCATGCAATCCTGGAATGGTTTGCATGGGAAGAGCTCTGCAGTGCTCATCTCATCCAAACCCCCGCCATGAGCAGGGACATCTTTGAGCAGCTCAGGTTGTTCAGAGCCCTGTCCCAGCTGGACTGGAATGTTTCCAGGGATGGGGCATTGACCACCTCCCTGGAAACCTGTCCTGCTGGATCACCAACCTCACCATCAAAAATTTCCTCCTTATCTCTCCTTATCTGAACCTCCCTTCCTTTAGTTCCAAACCATCACCATCTCTCCTATTGGGACAGGCCGTACTAAAACCTTTGCCCTCCCTTGCATTTCCCATGAGCCGGGTTTCCATGGCAATTGCCATGCCAGGTGACCCAGGGCTGGTGTCCCAGTGAGGGCTGCCATGGAAACAGTGCCCAGCCCTGCCCCTTTCTGTCTGCCTGAGCTGGCCTTTGGCCCTGGCAGTGGTGTTTGCTGCTGGTTCCACAGTGCCTGAGCAGCCAGTGCGGCACAGGGCAGGTGGCCATGGCACAAGCCCCCAGCAAGGGATCCCGTCTGCCTCTGGGCACTGACACCAGCCCTGAGCAAGGCACTGCCACACTGGGCTCAGTGCAGTGTCCATGGCCACAGCCCCTTGCAATGGCCCCGTGCAGCTTGGCATGATGATTCAGCCTCACTCCTGGCCCAGGCCAGGCCTGCAGTTCCCTTCCCCACAGCCTGGCTGCACAGAAGCACTTGCAGGGCTCTCTGCAGTTCCCTTGCCCTCACTCTTGGCTCACTCACACACCTCCCAACAACCCAGCTGGAGCTTTGAGCTGCAAGGAGTTCAAAGCTTGTCTGTCCTTCAGCAGTTGGTCTGATTCTGCCTTCAGCCAACTCTGGATTTGTGTTTATTGCCAGAACTTCCTGTGTGTCTAGAACATTTTGAGATAAATAGAACCAAAAAGGACTCCAGGTTAATCACGGTTATATGCTGTAATGTGTTGTATGTTGAATTGTTATGCTGCTGTTATATTTAAAGCTATATTGTCACTTACCTGTTATTCCAGATTGTCTGTGCCAGCACTGTACCCCCCACATCCTCCCAGTCCCTGTATTCCAAGTTGTATATTCCCTTCTCCCCCAAATCCCAATTTTCCCCATTCCCTTCCACCGGGTTAGGCCTCTGCTGCTCCCTGCCTGCTTGTCACATCTGGAGACGCCGCCCAATATGAAAATCGAGCAGACTCCCATGATGTTCAGCTCATAGAGAAAGTCCAGTTAGCAGCAAAGAGTCACTAGAAGAGCGAGCCCACTCAGGACCGAGACCCATAAAGGACACTGCTGTGGAGCGAGACCTTCAGCTACTTAAGGATACTCTCCAATTTGTGAGAGAGAGTTCTCACCGTGACCTGAAGAGTGACCCAGAAGAGAGACACCCCTAGACTGAGCCAACCACACCGAGTTCCTGGGAAACCCTGTGAGGCTGGAAATCCCAACTCTGCAGTGTGAGCCTGGACCTCCTCCTTTGTGGTGTCGGCAGCGTCCCAAGGGAGCAACAGCGGTGGCATAGGCGACCCAAACCCAAGCTTCCCCAATAAATAAAGGCATAAAAGGAGTTAAAATCATTCTCCTGCCCGGTTATTTCTAACAATTCCTTGCATGATTCTGCCGTGGGGAAGGGGTACCTCCTTGGTGGCGCCTTGGGCTTGGCACAGACATGAGCAGAGTGACTGAAACTCAGGAGTTTTAGATTGCTTCAAAAAGGAAGAAAACCCCTCTTTGACTGAGTGCAGCCAGTTTTCTGAGCAAAGCAGGTCCCAGGTGAGTGAGGAGAGAAAGGATGGGGATGGAGAATGTGGAGCAAAGTTTTCCACACTGGGTCAGACCTCAAGGCACAGCTTCTCTGAGCAGGCCAGACCTCCTGAGAGAGACCCTGGAGCAATATCAATCATTGAATACTGCAATCACCTCTGCTCTAAAATAAAAATACACTCTTGAAAATAGGAAGACATCTCTCAGAAGCTCTTTGAAATATTTCTCCATCACTCTAAGAAAAAAAAGTCTTCCTAGTGAACTGCACAAGACCAGAGGGAAATCAAGGCACAGCCATGGTTTTCCAGGACTTGTTGATCCTAATGAGCCCCGTGGTGTATTTGGTGCTGAGCCCTGGAACCTCAGGGCCTGAGAGGAGATTGCATAAACCTTGCCAGGGGTCAAAGTCAGAAGAAAAACCCAAAGTGTCTTGAGGCATTTGTGGGTCCCACTGATGTCGATCCCCAAACAGGCTCCTCATGGGCTCCTTGGAGGAGAGAATGGGAGGCCAGGATTGCACAAAAACCTCTAAGAGACTAAGTGTCAAAAAGAAGTATTTAAATTAACCCTGAGTACCTTGAAGCATGAATAAGCCCTACTGAGTGTTGTTACTGGCTAAAAATCTCAAGGGACTCATTAAAGCAGATAATTGGAGGCCATGATTGCACAAACCTGTCAGTCACTGTCAAAAACCCTTTTTTTACAAACTTTTAGTACACTGAAGTATTAATAAGTCCCACTGAGTTTTTTTACCGACTTAAAATCGCCAGGGACTCGTTAAAGATGAGATAACTAGGGGCCATGATTGCACAAACTTTTCCTAGTGTCAGTTTGAAAAGGGTAACACCAAGTACCCTAAAAAACTGAAGTACCTTGAAGCATTAATGATCCCCACTGAGTGTTGTTACTGACAAAGCCTCTCAAGGGACTCATTAAAGCAGAGAATTGGAGGCCAGGATTGCACAAACCTCTCAGAGACTCCAAGGCAAAAGCCAAACCCAAAGGCCTTGGAAAAACCTGCAGTCCTTGGCAGCATGAAGGAGCCCCCCAGGGCCATTGCTGACCAAGGCTCCTTCCCCAGGGACTCCTTCCAGCACATCCTGGAGGCCACTGGCATGGGAGGGGGATGCTGAGGGCAGGACAAGGGGCTGACAGTGCCCAGCCTTGCTGGGGCTGTGCCAGGAGGCCCCAGGGCCTCAGGACAAGGGGTCTCCTCAGTGTCCTTGGTGGCACAGAGGCTGCTGTGGCCCAGGGCACCCAGACTTGGCTTCTCTTTGTCCCCACCTGTCATCACTGCCTGCAGTTTCTCTGCTCTGCCTGGTTTAATTAGAAGACAGTGCTCTAAGGAAGCAATTTTCAAGTAATTAGGGCCTTGATGGGAGTTTTTTGAGCCCGTTTCATGAAAAGCCTCCTGCTCCATTCAGGAACTGCCTTTCCTGTGCCAGGACCAGGACAGATCCCGCTTCAGAAAAAGCCCCAGGCCAGCCCCAAGACAGTGAAGGCCTCGGGCACAAGTGCAGAGTGGCCGTGCTGGCAGCTGTGCCAGGGAAGAGCCTTGAGGCACCAAGGCACTTGGCAGCAGCAGCTGCTCTCCAGGGCATGGCACAGCACTCCCTTGGCAGCCCGCTGGTGGCCAGCACTGCAGAGCTGCTGCTGCTGCTTCAGGCTCTTTCTGCCTGGGCTGCTGCCCAGCCCACAGAGTGTGACCTCAGCCCTTGAGCCTGGCACAGCCGCTGCGCCTGAGCCCTGCAAAAGCTCAAGGTCACCTGGGCCAGCCTGGCTTCTGTCAGCCCCTGGGAAGGCAGGGCCAGCAAAGGCCACAGAAGGGCTGCCTTTTGGCTGCTGCATGTGGGCTCCAGCAGAGACAAGGAGGAATCAAGGCAGTGCATGGAGTCCAGGGAGCAGCCCTTCTCCCCATGCAATCCTGGAATGGTTTGCATGGGAAGAGCCTCTGCAGTCTCCTCATCTCCCCAACCCCGCCATGACAGGGACATCTTTGAGCAGCTCAGGTTGTTCAGAGCCCTGTCCCAGCTGGACTGGAATGTTTCCAGGGATGGGGCATTGGTCAGCCTCCCTGGGACCTGTCCTGCTGGATCACTAACCTCACCATCAAAATTTCCTCTTTATCTCTTCTTATCTGAACCTCTTTACCTTTATTTAAAACCACCACCCTGTGTCCTATTGGGACAGGCCCCACTAAAACCTTTGTCCACCCTTGCATTTTCCCATGAGCCGGGTTTCCATGGCAATTGCCATGCCAGGTGACCCAGGGTGGTGTCCCAGTGAAGGCTGCCATGGAAACAGTGCCCAGCCCTGCCCTTTCTGTCTGCCTGAGCTGGCCTTTTGGCCCTGGCAGTGGCGTTTGCTGGCTGGTTCGCGGGCCTCTGAGCAACCAGCGCGGCACAGGCAGGTGGCCATGGCACAAGCCCCCAGCAAGGGATCCCCTCTGCCTCTGGCCACTGAACCAGCCCTGAGCAAGAGGCTGCCACAGTGGGCTCAGGCAGTGTCCATGGCCACAGCCCCTTGCAATGGCCCAGGGCAGCTTGGCATGATGATCCACCCTCACTCCTGGCCGAGGCCAGGCCCCCCTGCAGTGCCCTTCCCCACAGCCTGGCTGCACACAAGCACTTCCAGGGCCTCTCTGAGTTCCCTTGCCCTCACTCTTGCCTCACTCACACACCTCCCAACAACCCAGCTGGAGCTTTGAGCTGCAAGGAGTTCAAAGCTTGTCTGCCCTTGAGCAGTTGGTCTAATTCGGCCTTCAGCCACTCTGGATTTGTGTTTACTGTAGAACTCCTGTGATTCCAAATCATTCCCTGCATTGTTCTGCCTTGGGGAAGGGGAACCTCCTTGGCGGCACCTGGGCTGGCACACACTTGAGGAGATTGGTCTGAAACTTGGACACTTAGGTTGCTGAAAACGTGAAGAAAACTCCTCTTTTTGCTGAGTGCAGCAAGTCTCCTAGCAAATCAGATCCCAGGTGAGGGGGAGAGACGGGATGGGGTTCGGGATGTGGATCAAGGTTTTCCACACTGGGTCAGACCCTCAAGGCACAGGCTTTTTGAACATGCCAGAACTTCCTGAGGAGAGTCCCTGGGTCCATATCAGTCACAGAATGCTGCATTGCTCTTGTGTATTAAAAAAGTAATAAATACATCTTTAAAATAGAAAATATATATTTCCTAAAGTCTTTGAAATTTTCTCGCCATACTCTTGGAAAAGGACTTCGTAGTGAGCTGCACAGACCAGAGGGAAATCAAGGCACGCCATGTTTTGTCAGCACTTGCTTGATCCAAAGCTCTGTGGTGCATTTGGTGCTGAGCCCTGAAACCTCAGGGCCATAGAGGAGATTGCACATACACATTTCCAAGAGTCAAATACAGAGGAAACAGCCAAAGTCTCTTGAAGCATTAATGGGTCCCACTGATGTGCCATGCACCACGGCTTTATGGAGCTTTGGTGAGGATTGAGACAATTGCACAAATTTGTAGAGACGCAGTGACAAAAAGAATACTATTAATTCCCCTGAGTACTCGGAAGTATGAAGATCCCTACTGGTGTTCTTACTGACCAAGAAATCCCATGGGACCTGATAAAGTACAATAGTTGGGGAAAATGATTGCACAAATTTTTCCTAGAGTCAGTTTGAAAGGAACACCAAGTATCTTAAAAGACTGAGTACCTTGAAGTAATAAACGAGCCATTCCCAAACCTTGGCCAGATGGAGGTGGAATCTGTGAGGAAGAGGAAGATTCCCTCGGACAGCCAGGGAGGTGAGGAGAAGTCACTGCCCCTTTTTCCCCATCTCTCCTGCCCCGTCTCCCAGCCCAGCATGGCCCCCAGCTGCAGGACAACCCCGCTGCTGACGTCATCCGGCCAGGGATTCCCTGGGGGATCTCCTTCCCCTTCCCTCTTTCACAGAGGAAATTCCATTCTCTCCTTGTCCTTTCTCCCCCAGAAAAGGAGCTGAGGATGGAGACCAGGGAGGAAAAATCCCCAGAGCAGAACTTCATGGAAGAGGCTGTTTTCAGTGGCTCCCTGGCACAGGAATCCAATGGGGAGGAAAAGCCCCAGAGATCCCACAGGAGGAGGGGATCCAAATCCATCCCAGGGTGCTCAGAGGAGAAAGACCTGCCCTGTGCCAGGAACGTGGCCGGAGATCGAGCCAGAGCTCAGACCTGGTGGCCCATGAGCAGCTTCATGAAAGGGAGCAGTCCTATAGTGCTTGGAGTGTGGGAAGAGCTTCAGCAACAACTCCAATCTGATCCGCCACCAGAGGATCCACACTGGGGAACGGCCCTACGTGTGTGGGGAATGTGGGTAGGGCTGCACAGACAGCTCCAAGCTGATTGTCCACCTCAGGACCCACACTGGGGAGAGGCCATATGAGTGTGCAGAATGTGGGATGAGCTTCAGCCAAAGCTCCAACCTGACTGTCCATCTCAGACCCACACTGGAGAGAGGCCCTATGAGTGTCCCCAGTGTGGGAAGAGGTTTCACACAAGTTCAGATCTCCTCAAGCATGAGCACATTCACACAGATGAGAGGCCCTTCCGCTGCCCTGACTGCGGGAAGGGCTTCAAGCACAACTCCACACTCATCACCCACCAGCGCATCCACACTGGGGAAAGGCCCTATGAGTGTCCCCAGTGTGGGAAGAGCTTCAGCCAGAGCTCTGCCTTGACCCGACACCAACGGAGTCACCAGTAAGGGAAGCCCTGCGAGTTCCCTGAGTCTGGGAAGGGCTTCATGTGCATCTCCAACCTCATCCCCCATCAGAAGATGCACACTGAGAAGAGCCCTAGTGACCCACAGTTCCCTGTCATTCATTCTGGGAGGACACCTGTCCCTTTCCCTGCCCCTGGCAATGACGTGAGATGGGATTTTAGGACGTGAGCGTCTGGCCATGGCCCCATCATTGTATTCAATTCCATCTCAGGTCATTACCAGGGCCAGGAAAGGGACTCTATCTCTCCCCCAAGGTGAAGGGTGTCCTTTCCAGGAAGGATGAGACGAGCCAGTTGATGTTATTGTAGTTTTCCCTTTATATGGTTAGTTTTATCTTGTTAGTTATGAATATTGTTTCTGTTCCTGTTTGTTCCTTATCTTGTTTCTGTTCCAAATAAATTGTTCTTATCGCAGCCTGGGATCTTTGCCTTTTGTACTTTTAATGGGAGGCTGGAGGGCAGCGAGCAGTGACACGGTTTTAGTGGGAGCACGAAATTGGCGAATCTCATTCCCTAACGCTGGCCCATGGAAACCGAGCATCCCAGCTGGTGCCATCCCTGGCTGCCCTGGAACAGCCTTGGGAGCGCGTCCCTGGCTGGGGCTGTGGGAACCTCTTCCCTCTGGTGCCCAGGGACAGGACTGGAGGGAAGGGCTGGAGCTGAGTTGGGGCAGGTTTGGGTGGGATCTGAGGAAAAGGTTTTTCCCCCAGAGGCTGCTGGGGCACTGACCAGGCTCCCAGGGAAGGGTCCCAGCTCCAGGGCTCTGGGAGCTCCAGCAGCGTTTGGACAGCGCTGCCAGGCCCAGGCTGGCATTGTTGGGGTGTCCTGTGCAGGGCCAGGAGTTGGACTCGAGGATCCTGGAGATCTCCCAGGGCTTTCTGGGGATGCTAAAGAGCCCTGTGCTCAGAGGCAGTCACAGCCATTCCATGGGGACATCCCAGGGCACCTTGGGCTGCAAAGGCACCCATCTGTCACAGGCACTCACAGGGGCTCCACGGTGACATCCCAGGAGTCCCCAGGCTGCCAAAGAGCCGGGATATCCCAGACACTCCCAGGGGTTCTTGTCATGGGCAGAGTGGGAACTTCAGGCAAAAGCTTCATTTCTTCATTGGAGAAACACCTGCTGAGTCATGAGGTGGAGAAATGACACCCAACAGTCACCATGGATCCTCAAACCCCTCCAGGAGGCCTAGAATTTTAAAATTTTTTCTAGAGAAGAAGGAGACTGGGAGTGGCTGGACCCAAAGCTAGCCCCAGACTTTTTCAACAATTTATATGTAAAAGTTTGGACAGGTGGAATTGAACCAAAATGCAATTTGTCTACCAGGATTAAAAATAGAATATAAGATATATTTAAATAAATACAGCTATGATTGATTCTGATCAAGATTAGACAGAAAGATTTATTTACAACAAAGAGGAAATTAAGAAAAGAGTTTTTTACTTCACGGCATAGGACAAAAAACAATTATTAGAAGACAGTGCTCTAGGAAGCAATTTTCAAGTAATTAGGGCCTTGATGGAGTTTTTTGAGCCCGTTTCATGAAAAGCCTCCTGCTCCATCAGGAACTGCCTTTCCTGTGCCAGGACCAGGACAGATCCCGCTTCAGGAAAAGCCCCAGGCCAGCCCCAAGACAGTGAAGGCCTCGGGCACAAGTGCAGAGTGCCGTGCTGGCAGCTGTGCCAGGGAGAGCCTGAGGCACCAAAGGCACCTTGGCAGCAGCAGCTGCTCCCAGGCCATGGCCACAAGCCTCCCTTGGCAGCCCGGCCTGGTGGCCAGCACTGCAGAGCTGCTGCTGCTGCTTCAGGGCTCCTTTCTGCCTGGGCTCTGCCCCAGCCCACAGAGTGTGACCTCAGCCCTGAGCCTGGCACAGCCGCTGCGCCTGAGCCCTGCAAAGCCTCAAGGTCACCTGGGCCAGCCTGGCTCTGTCAGCCCCTGGGGAAGGCAGGGCCAGCAAAGGCCACAGAAGGGGCTGCCTTTGGCTGCTGCATGTGGGCTCCAGCAGAGACAAGGAGGAATCAAGGCAGTGCATGGAGTCCAGGGAGCAGCCCCTTCTCCCCATGCAATCCTGGAATGGTTTGCATGGGAAGAGCTCTGCAGTGCTCATCTCCTCCAAACCCCCGCCATGAGCAGGGACATCTTTGAGCAGCTCAGGTTGTTCAGAGCCCTGTCCCAGCTGGACTGGAATGTTTCCAGGGATGGGGCATTGGTCACCTCCCTGGGAACCTGTCCTGCTGGATCACTAACCTCACCATCAAAAATTTCCTCTTTATCTCTTCTTATCTGAACCTCTTTACCTTTAATTTAAAACCACCACCCTGTGTCCTATTGGGACAGGCCCCACTAAAACCTTTGTCCACCCTTGCATTTCCCATGAGCCGGGTTTCCATGGCAATTGCCATGCCAGGTGACCCAGGGGTGGTGTCCCAGTGAGGGCTGCCATGGAAACAGTGCCCAGCCCTGCCCCTTTCTGTCTGCCTGAGCTGGCCTTTGGCCCTGGCAGTGGCGTTTGCTGCTGGTTCCGCGGGGCCTGAGCAACCAGCGCGGCACAGGGCAGGTGGCCATGGCACAAGCCCCCAGCAAGGGATCCCCTCTGCCTCTGGCCACTGACACCAGCCCTGAGCAAGAGGCTGCCACAGTGGGCTCAGGGCAGTGTCCATGGCCACAGCCCCTTGCAATGGCCCAGGGCAGCTTGGCATGATGATCCACCCTCACTCCTGGCCCAGGCCAGGCCTGCAGTGCCCTTCCCCACAGCCTGGCTGCACACAAGCACTTCCAGGGCTCTCTGCAGTTCCCTTGCCCTCACTCTTGCCTCACTCACACACCTCCCAACAACCCAGCTGGAGCTTTGAGCTGCAAGGAGTTCAAAGCTTGTCTGTCCTTGAGCAGTTGGTCTAATTCTGCCTTCAGCCAACTCTGGATTTGTGTTTACTGTAGAACTTCCTGTGATTCTAAATCATTCCCTGCATTGTTCTGCCTTGGGGAAGGGGAACCTCCTTGGCGGCACCTTGGGCTGGCACACACTTGAGGAGATTGTCTGAAACTTTGGACACTTAGGTTGCTAAAACGTGAAGAAAACTCCTCTTTTTGCTGAGTGCAGCAAGGTCTCCTAGCAAATCAGATCCCAGGTGAGGGAGGAGAGACGGGATGGGGTTCGGGAATGTGGATCAAGGTTTTCCACACTGGGTCAGACCTCAAGGCACAGCTTCTTTGAACATGCCAGACTTCCTGAGGAGAGTCCCTGGGTCCATATCAGTCACAGAATGCTGCAATTGCTCTTGTGTATTAAGAAAAGTAATAAAATACATCTTTAAAATAGAAATATATATTTCCTAGAAAGTCTTTGAAATATTTCTCCATAACTCTTGGAAAAAGGACTTCGTAGTGAGCTGCACCAGACCAGAGGGAAATCAAGGCACAGCCATGGTTTGTCAGCACTTGCTTGATCCCAATGAGCTCTGTGGTGCATTTGGTGCTGAGCCCTGAAACCTCAGGGCCATAGAGGAGATTGCACAAACCTTTCCAAGAGTCAAATACAGAGGAAACAGCCAAAGTCTCTTGAAGCATTAATGGGTCCCACTGATGTCCATGCCCAACACAGGCTCTTCATGGAGTCTTTGGTGCAGAGAATTGGAGGCCAAAATTGCACAAAAACTTCATAGAGACGCAGTGACAAAAAAGAAATACTTAAATTACCCCTGAGTACTCGGAAGTATGAATGATCCCTACTGAGTGTTCTTACTGACCAAGAATCCCATGGGACCTGATAAAGTACATAGTTGGGGAAATGATTGCACAAATTTTTCCTAGAGTCAGTTTGAAAAGGAAACACCAAGTATCTTAAAAGAACTGAAGTACCTTGAAGTATTAACGAGCCCCACTGAGTGTTGTTACTGACAAAGCCTCTCAAGGGACTCATTAAAGCAGAGAATTGGAGGCCAGGATTGCACAAACCTCTCAGAGACTCCAAATCAAAAGCCAAACCCAAAGTCCTTGGAAAAACCTGCAGTCCTTGGCAGCATGAAGGAGCCCCCCAGGGCCATTGCTGACCAAGGCTCCTTCCCCAGGGACTCCTTCCAGCACATCCTGGAGGCCACTGGCATGGGAGGGGGATGCTGAGGGCAGGACAAGGGGCTGACAGTGCCCAGCCTTGCTGGGGCTGTGCCAGGAGGCCCCAGGGCCTCAGGACAAGGTGTCTCCTTAGTGTCCTTGGTGGCACAGAGGCTGCTGTGGCCCAGGGCACCAAGCCTTGGATTCTCTTTGTCCCCACCTGTCATCACTGCCTGCAGTTCTCTGCTCTGCCTGGGGCCTGGGGACACTTTCTGTGTCGTGTCCCTCAGTGGGACCCATTAAAACTTCCAGAAACTTTGGAGTTGGCTTCTGCCTTGGAGTTCTGGAGAGGTTTCTTCAGCTCCCTCTCAGGGACTGATGTTCAGGGCCTCAGCACAAAGCCCTGAGAGGGTCATTAAAGTCCTTGTTCTGTGTCTGTGCTGATGAGCTGGGCTGAGCTCATCAACCAGAGGGAGATCCTGGCAAGCAAGAAGAGCTTAAAAACCACATTTCTCTGGATGAGCAGCTTTTCTGCCAGCCCAGCAGGGCTGGGGCACTGCCTGCAGCCACACAGGCACACAGGGCTTCAGCTCAGCCTGGGCTGGCAGCACAGAGCAGAGCTCACTCAGGGCTCACTGCAGGAGAAATCCTCCCAGGCTTGCAAACAGTCACTCTCTGGCTGGGGGAAGAGAAGCTGCAGCTCCTGCAGGGATCTCCTGAAGCTGCCACATCCCCCAGCTTGGAGCACCTTCCAGGAGCACTGTGGGAGCTGCTGCAGGGCAGGGATGTGGCCCTAGGGCAGGGCTGGGTTTCCCTGCTGCCCCAGCCGAGGCCCAGCACAAGGCAGCTCCCTGGGGCCAGGCTCTGCTGCAGGGCTGAGCAGCCGGGGCTGCAGCCAGGGGTGCCCAGGGCTGTGGTGCAGAGCAGGGTCCTGCAGCCCAGGGCGCTGTGCTGGCCCAGGGACTCTGCTGCCTGCCAGGGACAGCTCTCAGCCGGCCCGGGGAGCTGCTGCCAGCGCTGGGGAGAAGCTGTGGGGGGAAGGAGCCACCCTGAGCAGGGCAGCTGCTGCTGCTGCTGCTGCTGCTGCTGCTGAGAGGGGCTGTGTGGGGCAGGGCTGCTCCCAGCTCCACCCCAGCCTGGGCGCAGCTGCGGAGGACACTTGCCAAAAGAAGGCAAGCCTGGCATTACTGTAAAGATCAGGAACTTTCCTGAGAGTGTTTTCAATTTCCGTCTTGCATAAGGATGGGAGAGTTGGGATGATGAAATAAAGATTTTTGCCTTTTATACATTTTTCATATATTCATAGCTCTGTTAACTACTATTATATAGTTAAAAATGATAATCTTTTGCTAACTCTATTTAACTACTAATAAATACTTATATAACTATAATATCTAATTACTCTATTACATTTTCTATCCTTTCTCTTAGATTTTAAAACAATAGTATGACCTCATCATTACATTTCCAAAATACTTTATAGCTTTATTATCAGGAAGAGGACCTACAAAAAGAACATTATGTTCTCTTTGTAGAACATAGTGTTTTGTAGAACATTATGACTGCTCACACTCTTTTAACTATAGTTTGAGCAGTCATAAATAAGTGGCACAAAGAAGCCCTTGGACCTGCTCCAAGGGGTTGACCCAGGGGAGTGTAACTGAGACAAATGAATCTCATATTTGTTGTTCCTGTTAAACATCCTAATTAATCAACCTTAATAAATTGTTAATATCAGGGTCTGGGTATGCCCCATCCCCACTGGGACAGCTAGAAGCTTCCAATTCAGGTATGGTTGTTACTTTACTGTTCTAATGCTGCTGCAAGTATTTTTTTTTCTCTTTTGATTAGAAGCAACAGGAGGATGAGAGAAGCAGAACAGGACTTGTAATCAGAGAATCACAGAACATTCTGAGTCAAAAGGGACACACAACACCATCAAAGTAATATTATCAACATTTTGAATGAGCTTGTCCCTGTTACATGGTGCTCTCAGGGAGGCTCTGGCCTTTGCAGCAGCTGAGTCAGGCACTGCCCTTGGCATTCCTGCCAGGCAGCTGTGGCCATGGCAATGGGGTGTCCAAGCTTCCCTGGGACCTGTGGGGCTGTGGGCAAAGCAGTCCATGGGAAAGGGGAATGAGCTGAGCCCCTTCCCTGAGATCCCGTCATGGGCACACCCGGGGATCTCCTTGCTGTGTCCTTCCCAGCTCTGAGCTGCCCTCGTGGCTGCAAATCTGTGCCAGAGCCCCTGGGAGTTCCCTGAATGTGCCACGGGGAAGTGCAGAGATGCCAGAGCTGAGGAAATGCTGCTGGGTTTGCCAAGGGAGCTGGGAGTGTCCTTGGCAGAAGGGGGTGCTGAGACCTTGCCCAGAGCCCTTTGGAGAGGGTGAGACATTGAGGGATCCCTGTGCTCTGGGCAGGGTCTGGTTTATCCCAGGGTGACCCAGGAGTGTGATTGTGCTCTGATTGCAGCCAAAGCTGCAAACCCAGGGCAGTTGGGAACAAGCCCATCCAGCCCCTCACCTTCCCTGAGCCACAGGGAATCCTTTGCCTCTCACATCTCTGTAGCAAACTCTGAGTGCAGCAGAAATGCGGGAGTATTCTGACCTTAAAGAAACAGGAATGATGTATGGGCAGGAAAATAATGACTACAATTCCTTCTTGCTCTCCATGTCCTTTAGAAATGGGAGTGCAAATGGCAACAAGCCTGTCTGCCTTAGGAATGATTCCAGTGACAAATCCTGAATATCCAGCCTTGTCCCTCTGCCACATGGCCACAAATCCAGGGCAGCAGGGCAGGGATGGCTCCTGGAGAGCCCCCACGCACAGGCCTGGCTGCTCCTGGCACACTCAGACAGCACAACTGGAGCTCAGGCAGGGACCTGGGGGAAGGTTTTCCCAGAGCAGGAACAAGGGTGGGTGAGTCACAGCGGGACAGTGAGCAGGGAATGGCCCAGGTTTGGCTGAAAGCAGCCTCTGCTGACTTGTCCCTGTCCTTTATCCATGAACAGGTGCCCATGGCCAGCCAGAGCAAATGTCCAACAGCAGCTCCATCAGCCACTTCCTCCTGCTGGCATTGGCAGACACGCGGCAGCTGCAGCTCCTGCACTTCTGCCTCTTCCTGGGCATCTCCCTGGCTGCCCTCCTGGGCAACGGCCTCATCATCAGCGCCGTAGCCTGCGGCCACCTCCTGCACAGCCCCATGTTCTTCTTCCTGCTCAACCTGGCCCTCAGTGATTTGGGCTGCATCTGCACCACTGTCCCCAAAGCCATGCACAATTCCCTCTGGGACACAAGGGACATCTCCTACTCAGGATGTGCTGCCCAAGTATTTTTCTTTATCTTCTTCATTGGAGCAGATTATTTCCTCCTGACCGTGATGTGCTACGACCGCTACGTGTCCATCTGCAAACCCCTGCACTACGGGACCCTCCTGGGCAGCAGAGCTTGTGCCCACATGGCAGCAGCTGCCTGGGCCAGTGCCTTTCTCAATGCTCTCATGCACACAGCCAATACATTTTCCCTGCCCCTGTGCCATGGCAATGCCCTGGGCCAGTTCTTCTGTGAAATCCCACAGATCCTCAAACTCTCCTGCTCCAAATCCTACCTCAGGGAACTTGGGCTTCTTGTGTTTTCCATGTCTTTTGGACTCGGATGTTTTGTGTTCATTGTTTTCTCCTATGTGCAGATCTTCAGGGCTGTGCTGAGGATCCCCTCAGAGCAGAGACGGCACAAAGCCTTTTCCACCTGCCTCCCTCACCTGGCCGTTGTGTCTCTGTTCCTCAGCATGATCATGTTTGCTGAGCTGAAGCCCCCCTCCATCTCCTCCCCATCCCTGGATCTGGCCCTGTCAGTTCTGTACTCAGTGGTGCCTCCAGCCCTGAACCCCCTCATCTACAGCCTGAGGAACCAGGAGCTCAAGGCTGCAGTGTGGAGACTGATGACTGGATGTGTTCAAGAGCATTGAACTGCTCTTCAATTTCTGCAAGTCACTTGTAATAAAAGTAATCTTTGTTGCTTCTAGTTGGTTTAGTGGTGGATTTTTTTTCAAATGTTTCACATTTTTAATCTTGACCCTAAAGGAATTTCATTGGTTTTTTCATTATTTATTTTTTTTCGCTCCACTTTCCCTGTAGCCACAGACTGTGTCAGTGAGGGGCTGCCCACTTGGTGGCTTTAAACAAGCTCAAGGATCTCCTTATAGCCAAGTTTTCTGCAGAGATCCCCCTTTGGTTCCCTTCTCTGCAGCTGCAGCAGCAATGTCTGTGTGCAGAGCTGGGCCACATCAGTGCTGGCACAGCAGCTGTGCCCAGCAGCAGCAGCAGCAGCCCTTGGTGTTGCCAGTGCTGCTGCCGTGGCCCTGCCCCGCTGCCCTGCTGGCCCTGGTGTTGCTGTAGGGCCTGAGTGCTCTCGGGGCCGGGCACAGTGCTGGGGGTGGCAGTGCCGGGGCTGCAGCAGGGACAGGCCATGGGCACTGCTGGGGCAGCGCTGACGCCTCAGGCCAGGGCCTGGGAGCTGCAGGCTCCTTGCCCAGGCTCTCTCCAGAACACTTTGCCCAGGCCAATGCTGAGCACAGAAAAGCCCCGGGAGCAGCCCCAGGCTGGCCGTGGGCAGGCTGGGGGCAAACAGCATGGCTGGGGCTCTGCAAGGGGCCTGGGGGCAACTGGGATCCAACTGGAACTGCAATGGGCCCATGCTGTGGGAGACTGGGATCATACTGGGTAATACTGGCAGCAACTGGGACTGCACTGAGGGTGACTGGGAGTGGCTGAGAGCAACTGGAATCAGGCTGGAAGCAACTGAGGTCAACTGGGAGTGACTGGGAACATGCTGGGAACAACTGGGATACACTGGGAGAGACTGAAACTACAGTGGGGGTAAATGGGAGAAGCTGTGCCCATGCTAGGGTCATACTGGGATCCTACTGGGATCCTACTGGAACCAGACTGGGAATGACTGGAAAGGTTCTGGCTGTGACTGGAACCATGCTGGAGGTGACTGGATGCAACTGGGCCCAAACTGGGAGTGACAGGCAGTCACTCAGGGCATGACTGGAATAATACTGGGAGTATCTGGAAGTGACTGGAACCATACTGGGGGTGACTGGAACCATACTGGGGGTTACTGGGTCCTACTGGTTTCATCCTGGGAGCCACTGGGAATTCAATGGGTGTGAACAGATCCTGAGTGGGGGTTACTGGGAGCTACTGTTGGGAGGAAAATGTGGACACATTGGGAGCAACTGGGATCAACTGGAAGGGACTGGGACCATGCTGAGGGGACTGAGACCACAAGTGGGGAAACTGGGATCATACTGGGAGCAACTGGGACCAGACTTTGGGCAACTGCCAGAAACTGGGGTCATGCTGGATGCTACTGGAAGATACTGGGAAAGACTGGGATCATTCTGAGGTAACCAGAACCTTACTGGTGAACAGGGATACACTGGAAGTGCCAGAAACTATACTGGGGAAAACAGAGCCACACTGGGAGGAACTGGGAACAACTGGAACTATTCTGGCAGCAGCTGGGATAACACTGAGGGTGACTGGACTCCTTCTGGGATTGACTGGGAGTGGCTGTGTGCAACTGGAATCACACTGAAAGACACTGGGAGCAACTGGGAATGACTGGGAGCATGCTTGGAGTGACTGGGATATACTGGGGGAGACTGGGAGCCATGAGGATCATACTGGAGACTACTGGGGTCATGCTGGAATTGACAGGGAGCAACTGGTGTCACACTGGAGGCCATTGGCATCATACTGGGAGTTACTGGCATGAGACTGGGATTATAGTGGGTGTTAATGGACCCTGACTGGGGGTTACTGGGAGCTACCAGGCCCATGCTGAGAGCCTACTGGGGATACACTGAGAGCAACTGGGAACAACTGGGAATGACAGGATGCATGCTGGTGACAGCTGGGATGTACTGGCAGTGACTGGGATAAAACTGGGGGCACCTGAACCATGCTGAGGTAACTGGGAGTGACTGGCAATGACTCCGAGAATGTTCAGGGAAACTGGGATATCCTGGGAGTGTCTGAGGTCATGCAGGTGGTGACTGGGACAACACTGGGAGCAACTGGGAATGTGCTGGGGGAAACTGGGACCCTGCTGGGGGCAACTGGGCACAAGTGTGAGTGACTGGGGCCCTTCTGGGAGAGACTGGCATCATACTGGACTCATTCTGGGATTGTACTGGGAGTTACTGAGGCTGTGCTAGGGGCAACTCAGAACACACTGGACAAAAGTGAGAGAAACTGGGAGCAACTGGGACCATGCTAGGGGCAAATGGGATCATAATGGGGAATGACTGGCAGTGACTGGGCTCATACTGGGAATGGCAAATAAATAAATAAATCCTGGTTTATGGTTTTTATGCTGTGTGAATGTGCCCTGACTTTGAGACCTCATCCATACAAATTTCTTCTAACCCTCAGCTAAAATCAACTCTAAAATCATGATTCAGATCTCCCCGAATGTTGGGGTGCCCCCTGAATGTCGGGGTGTCCCCCCACAGCCCCCCTCCACTGAGGGTCATCTGTGCCCACGTCAACCGGGAGGACGCGATGGTGGCTGTCATCTTCTCCTGGCCTGTCAGGGTGAGTGAGGACCCCTGAGAACCTCCAAAATCACCTGGGTACCCCAAAAAATCTCCTTGATCCCCCCAAAATCACTTGGGAACCCCAAAATTATCTGGGTACCCCTCAAAATATCACCTGGAAACCACCCAGAAGTCACCTGGAGAAACCAGGGAATGCCAAAAATCACTTGGGTACCCCATCAATTGCCTGGGTACTCTCAAAAATCACCTGAAAACCCCAAAATCACCTGGATAGCCCCCAAAATCATCTGTATTACCCCAAAAAGTGTCTGGGTACCCCTCAAATCATCTGGATCTCCCCCCAAATATGACTGGGTACCCCATAAACCACCTGGTAACCCCAAGAATCAGCTGGATACTTCCAAAATCACTTGGGTGCCTCTGGGTACCCTAAAATTCATCTGGGTATCCTCAAAAATCACCTGAGTACTCCCAAAAAGTCACCTGGATACATTTGGGTACCCAGGGAAATCTCCTGGATCACCCTCCCAGATCACCTGGGTAGCCCCCAAAATCACCTGGATACACCTGGGTACTCCCAAAAATTCTTGGGCCCTTGCCCAAACTGGTGTTTGTGAATCCCCACTGCTTTGACTGGGTAGATGCCGTGTCCCATTCATCCCATTGACTTGAATGGGTAGACCTGGTGTCCTGTTTACCCCCATTTATGTATAATAACCCTTTCCAGTACTCCCAGTAATGCCATGGAGCTCCCAGTAACCCCAGAGCTCCCCCTTTTGAGGGTTCCAAGGTAATTTTGGGGGGTACTCAGGTGATTTGGGGGAGTACACAGATGTATCCAGGTGATTTTTGGAGGTACCCAGGTGATCTTTTGAGTTCCCAGGGTTATCCAGGTGGTTTTGGGGAGTAACAGGGTGATTTGGGGGGGGTGGTATTCAGGTGATTTTTTTGGGCTTCTGTAAGAGTCGGGACTTGGTGGTCCCTGATTTTGCCTCACGACCCTTCGTCAAGGCAGAAAGCAAGGGGGCTCGGGCGCCTAAGCCACGGTGCAGGTTTGGCAAGCATTGAACTGCAGTTATGTCCACTGGACCGGAGCTGGCTGCTCCCATGGGAACTTGTATGAGGACAATGGACAATTTGGACAGCCTGTGCTTACCAGCAGCTAGGGACTAGACCAGTTTGTCCCAAACTCGCCTGCTGAACGATCGTACCTGGTCCACAGAGCAACGGACCTCACCACAATGACTCTCAGGTGCCCCCCACTTCTGAAAAAGACTATAAAAGCTGCCCCTCTGTGACTCACACTTTGAGATCTCCCCATGGAAGACAACAGATCCATTGGCAGGACGCCACAAGGACGCCGCTCAGCCGTGGTAGCTCTATACCCCCTGCCCCCCCTTTCCTCGCTCTGTATCCTATGTTTCCTTTCTCATTCCGTCTATCGCAAATGTTGTTGGCATCAATAAAGGTGCATTTGTGTGTGTAATTAAATATTTGTCATCTCGAGTACTTTCTGCACTCTAAAGATCACAAGAACCTATCATGATTCCTTTTTAGATCGTGACATGGGGTCATACTGGGATCCTACTGGAACTGATTGGATTCATACTGGGAGTGACTGGAATAGTTCTGGGTGTATTTGAGAGTGATTGGGATCATACTGGAATCAGACTGGGAGTGACTGGAAAGGTGCTGGCTGGGACTGGAACCACACTGGGACTGAAAGGGAGTCACTGTGGGCATGACTGGAATAATACCAGGAGTATCTAGGAGTGACTGGGAAAAACTGGGATTGTAATGGGAGTGACTGGAACCATACTGGCAGTGACTACAGGTCCTATTGGGATCATCCTGGGAGCCACTGGGACTGCAATGGAACCTGACTGGGAGTTACTGGGAGCTACCGGGCCCATGTTGGGAGGAAAATGTGGAAATACTGGGAGCAACTGGCATCAACTGGAAGGGACTGTGTCTTGGGTTGGGTAGCCAAGAGATTTGTATTCATCTGTTGTAAAAGCAGATATTTCTTTATCTCTTGTAACTCCAGGGGGGAGGGGGGCAGATGCCTTCTGATAATGGCCCAGCTGTTAAAACCAGGTGTGGCAGTGTTTCTTATCTCCTTCACCTCCTGTCCATCCTCCAGGGAGATATCTTCTGCTAATGGGCCATTAAGGCTCATCAAGGACATGACTGCTTCCAACACCCTTATCAACAGTGTCAGGTCGTATCCCTGACTCTGTCAGGATTGTTTTCCAGGATTTCTGCTTTGCTTTCTTGCTGGTCTTTGTACTGCTGCATCTGTATTTTGGTGGTTTTGTTGTTGTTGTTGTTTTATTCCTATTAAAGAACTGTTACCCCTATACCCATATCTTTGCCTGAAAGCCCCTAATTGCAAAATTATAATAATTTGGAGGGGAGGGGGTGACATTCTCCATTCCAAGGGAAGCTCTGGCTCTCCCTGGCAGACAACTGTCTTTCAAAACCAAGACAGCTGCTTTAAGAGCCCCCGCTCTTGTTGGGTCCTGCTATAACTGCCCTTAAAAGGCCAACACCTTTCCCGTTGATGCCAGTACAGAGCCCTGGGAGCGTTTGGGGGTCCTAGGAAGGTTTGGGGGTCCCAGAAGGGTTTAGGGTTACCTGGGTGATGGTGATGTGAACCCCCTGTTAGGTGTAAGCATGGATGAGGGGTTCCTAGGGAGGGTTTTGCGGATCCCGGGGGTTTTTGGGGTCATGGTGCAATTTTGGAGGTTCCCAAGGGTTTTTCAGGGGTTCTAAAGGGAGGGATTAGGTGATCCCAGGGGGATCCCAGGGCTGTTTTTGGGTATGTGCTGGTGACAGAGATGAGGACCCCATGCCAGGTATGAACCTTCTCAAGGGGGTCTGACAGTGGTGTTGGGAGGTCCTGTGGGAATTTTGATGTCCTGAGAGGTTTTCGGGAGGGAGTCTGTATGGATTTTTGCATTCTTGGGGAGTTTTTTGAGGGTCCCAGGATGTTTTTGTGATCCTGGGGAGGCTGGGGTGTCCCAGAAAGATCTGAGGATTCCTGGGATGTTTTGGGGATACCTGGGCCATGCTGGTGACAGAGCTGGGGACCCCGTGCCAGGTCTGAACCTTCTCACTGTGCACGGGCAGTGTCAGCGTGTTCAGGGAGATCCTGGAGGCCTAAGGGGTCACCCCAAATCCCAGGGGACCCCAAATGCTCAGGGACCTCCTGAACTCCCCTCACTGCTGGATCTGCTGCAGGCAGGGGGGCACCAACACTCGGCCCCACCCCCACCATCACAAGGGGACAGAAACAGGGAAGGGGCCGAGTGCTGGTGCCCCCCTGCCTGCAGCAGATGGAAAGGTCAGGGGGGACCCAAAGTCATGGGAAAGGGACACAGGGGACTCCCAACAATCCCTGTGGGGGAGATGAGGGGGGACCCAAAAGGAATTTGGGGGGGCTGGGTGGGTCATTGAAGGGCCCTCAGGAGTCCTGTGGGGGGTGAGGACAGCAAAGAATAGGGCAACCCCCAGGAGGGGTTTGGGGGGGAAGAGGATTGGAGTTTCCATGGCAGTGGGATGGGGATGAGATCTGCCCATGGAATTCCATGGGAACGGCATGGCAGTGAAATCCATCTAGAGAATTCCCATGGGAATGGGACAGCGGTGGGATCCATCTATAGGGGCCCCACGGGAATTCCCATATTCCCAAATTTTGCCCTCCCAAATCCCACATTTCCAAATCCCACATTCCCATGAAAATTCTACCCTCCCCACCTTTACTCTCCAGCACTTCCCACCCATATCTGACATATTTCCAGAGACATTCCAGTCAGGTGTGCCCCAGGGGATTTGTTCATTCCTCAGCCTCCATCTCATCCTGTTCCCAGCTCCTCTTGGTGACCTGGGCAGCGCAGTTGGCCACCACGAATCTGCCTAATCCCAGCTGGAAGGAGAGGAATTCCTGCCCATAACCTGAGCTGATTGGATCTGCGGACTCTCCCGTGGGACAGGAGGTCACAGCTGGAAACCTCCTACAGTGTCTAGAGACCTGGGGAGGGATTGGACCCACTGAGAACCTCAGAATTGTGTCCCAGCCCCACAGAGCCACATTCCAGCCCCACGGAGCCCCAGAGTCTGATGGAGACCCACAGAGCCTCATCCCAGCCCCTTGGATCCACATGGATGCACATCCCAGCGCCCCAGATCCCGGCCCAGCCCCACGGATCCCCACTGCAGTCCCACAGGTGCCATGGCAGCCCCACAGATCCCCCAGCCCCGGCTCCCCGCCCTGAGCCCCGCTCTGGCTGTGCCGCTCCTGCAGCATCTGCAGCTCCCTGCTGGCCCCGTGCCGGTGCCGCTCCTTGTGCCGGCTCCGGCCATCCCAATATCCCAGCTGGCTCCGGCCGCCATCCCCGGCGGCTGCGGCTCCGCCCGGCCCCGCTGGCTGTGGCGGCGCTGGAAGGGGATCCCATCCAGGGACCCCATGGACAGGAACTGGGGGAACCCCGGGCCGGGCTCCGACAGCGCCACGGGCAGGGACCGCAGGGAGAGGAGAACTGGGGGGACACGGAGATTTGAGGTCTGGAGGGTCATGGGTGAAGGAAAGGGGGAACAGGGAGAGCTGGGAGAGCAGGGAAGGGGGTTTCGGGGTTCCAGGATTAAGAAAAGGGGATGGTAGGGGTGGGTAGATGTGGGATAGGTGGGGTTAAAAGGGTCCATTGAGTCAGGAAAGGGAGCTCCAAGGTTCCCCGGTGTCCCCATTCCCATCAAAGGTGGGAAAACCCAGGATGGCTGGGAATAGGGGTCCCAAGTGTCCTCAGTGATATGGGAAGGAGGGGCTGGGTGCTGGGAAAGGCAAGAATAGGAGTCCAGGACTCTCAGGGTCAAAGAAAATGGTGGGCCTGGGAGAGGTGGGTGGCCAGGAAAAGGGTTTGGGAGTCCCAGTGACAGAAGTTACTGCTCCCAGTATCAGCCCAGTTTCCCTCCAATGTGGTTCCAGTTTCTTCAGCACTCCCATTATGAGCCCAGTCACTGCCAGTCCTTCCCCATTATGATGCAGTTTGCCCAGCATGGTCAGGTTCCTCCCACTTTCATCCACTTGCTCCCAGTTTCCCCATGTCTAGTCCCAGTCACTCCCAGTATGATGCCAGTCTCTCCCAGCACTGTCCCAGTCATGCCCAGTTGCTCCACAGTGTAGACCAGTCACTCCAACCTGCTCACAGCAGTTCCCAGCATGGTTCCACTTCTCCCCAGTGTGCCAGTTTGAAAACAAAACCAACAGGAGATCCCAAGTAAGAACTGTTCCATGACCCATTCCTCATAACTCTGGGGGGATATCTTCTGTTAATGGGCCAGCTGTTCAAACCAGGTGGGTCAGTGTTCTTTATCTCTTCCACCACCCACACTCCCTCCAGGGAGATATCTTCTGTTAATGGGCCATTGAGTCTCACTGCATCACTGATCAAATTCCATCATCCCATTGTGAGATGCTCCACCCAGGGGGAGGAGCCAAGCATTCCTACCTGGATATAACCTGAGATTTAACACACCAGAAGCAGCCTGTTTCCACTGGATTCCCAGAGGAACACCAGACCCATCTGCACCAGCACTGGACCTTCAGTGGAAAACTGCACCCTTCTACAGGATCATTGCTTCAACAAAACCACATCTGTGACTCCAGGAGGACTGCAGCCACGATTTGATTGGACTGCTACCAACACCCTGCCTAACCGGGTATCAGGTATTCTGACTTTTCGGCGTTTCTATTTTTTACTACTGCATTTTTAGTTTAATTTTCTTACTAAAGAACTGGTATTCCCTTATCTTTGCAAGGAGAGCCCGCTTATTTCAAAATTACAGGAGGGGGTTTATGTTTTCCCTTTCAAGGGAGGCTCCTGCCTTCCTTAGCAGACGCCTGTCTTTCCAAACCAAGACAGGGAGCTTGACCCAGATATTCTGGGGGGTCCTTGAGTTGGGTTTTTCTTGGGGGGGAGATATTTGAAGAATGAAGAACTGCAAAGTTGAGTGGAAAATGCCCCCTGGGGTGACATTGCAGGGTTCCTGTGGCAGCTGCTGGCAGAGGCAGCCTGGAGGAGCAGAGCCCTGTGTTCCTTAGGACCCCAAAGTGAGGAGCCCAGAGAGGGGGGAGTGCTGTGATTCATGGGACCCTCAACAGCCTGGAGAGGGTCAAGAGGGACTCCTTGGACCCCCTGCACCCCAAAGCAGAGAACAAGGGATGAAGGGACCCCGGGACCCAAAAATCTCCCAGTAACCCTAAGTGGGGAGGGGGAGAAGGGAGGAACTTTTCAGGTTGCAAAGGGTCCCAGCAGCCTGGGGAGGGTGGGGACTGAGTAGGCGTGGTACCCCCAATACAAGTGTGACACCTCGCAGCTGGGAGAGAGGGGAACATCCTGAACACAAAAAGGGAGAGACTAGAGAGAGGGAACCCTAGGAGGCATTTTCATGGCTGAATCTTGGTGTTTGAGAGGTTTTCATGGACCCCAGATGCCAGGTGACTTTTAGAGACGGACTTGGGCAGAGGGACATTCAGACTCAATGTGCCTATCCCTTGTTTTTCCTAAAACCAGGATTTCCCATTCCCAAACCTTGACCAGATGCAGAAGAAGGCTGCAAGGAAGAGGGAGGTGCCCCGGGACAGCCAGGCAGGTGAGGAGGAAGTCACTGCCCCTTTCCCCCTCTCTCCTGCTCTATCACCCAGGCCAGCATGGCCCCCAGCTGCAGGACAACCCTGCTGCCAACGATGTCCTTCCATGGATTTTTTGAGGGGATCTCCTTCCCCTTCCCTCTGGCATGGAGGAAAATCCCATCCTCTCCTTGTCTTCCTCCCTCAGACAAGGAGCTGAAGACAGAGATCAGGGAGGAAAAGTCTCCTCAGAAGAACCTCATGGAAGAGGACATTTTGAGTGTTTCCCTGGCACAGGAATCCAATGGGGAGGAAAAGCCCCAGAGATCCTAAAGGAGAAGGGGCTCCAAACCCAGACAAGGCTTCTCTGAGGAGGTAGGATCCACCCTGTGCCAGGAACGTGGCCAGAGATCGAGCCAGAGCTCAGACCTGGTGGCCCATGAGCAGCTTCATGACAGGGAGCAGTCCTATGAGTGCTTGGAGTGTGGGAAGAGCTTCAGCAGCAACTCCAGCCTGATCCGCCACCAGAGGATCCACACTGGGGAACGGCCCTACGTGTGTGGGGAATGTGGGCAGGGCTGCACAGACAGCTCCAAGCTGATTGTCCACCTCAGGACCCACACTGGGCAGAGGCCGTATGAATGTGGGGAATGTGGGAAGAGCTTCAGCAATAGATCCAACTTGATCCAGCACCAGAGCATCCACGCTGACGAAAGGCCATACAAATGTGGGGAATGTGGGAAGGGCTTCAACAGGAGGTCCAAAATGATTATCCACCAAATGATCCACACTGGAGAGAGGCCCTATGGATGTCCCCAGTGTGGGAAGGGGTTTCACACCAGCTCAGATCTCCTCAAGCACCAGTGCATTCACACAGAGGAGAGGCCCTTCCGCTGCCCTGACTGCGGGAAGGGCTTCAAGCACAACTCCACCCTCATCACCCACCAGCGCATCCACACTGGGGAGAGGCCCTATGAGTGTCCCCAGTGTGGGAAGAGCTTCACCCACAGCTCTACCTTGACCAGACACCAACGGAGTCACCAGTAAGGGAAGCCCTGCGAGTTCCCCGACTCTGGGAAGGGCTTCATGTGCATCTCCAACCTCATCCCCCATCAGAATATGCACATTGGGAAGAGCCTTACTGACCCACAGTTCCCTTTGATTCATTCTGGGAGGACACTTGTCCCTTTCCCTGCCCCTGGAAATGATGTGAGGTGGGATTGAAGGACATGAGGGTCTGGTCATGGCCCCATCATTGTATTTGATCCCATCTCAGGTCATTACCACGGCTAGGAAAGGGACTCTATCTCTCCTTCAAGGTGAAGGGTGTCCTTTCCAGGCAAGATGGGACGAGCCAGTTGATGTTTTTGTAGTTTTCCCTTTATATTGTTTGTTTTATCCTGTTTGTTATCAATATTGTTTCTGTTCCTTTTTGTTCCTTGTTTCTGTTCCCATTAAATTGCTCTTATCCCAGCCTGGGATCTTTGTCTTTTGTACTTTCAGTGGGAGGCTGGATGGCAGCGAGCAGTGACACGGTTTTAGTGGGAGCAAAAAATTGGGGAATCCCATTCCCAAACCCCGGCCCGTGGAAACCGAGCATCCCAGCTGGTGCCAGCCCTGGCTGCCCTGGAACAGCCTTGGGAGCGGGTCCCTGGCTGGGGCTGTGGGAACCTCTTCCCTCTGGTGCCCAGGGACAGGACTGGAGGGAAGGGCTGGAGCTGAGTTGGGGCAGGTTTGGGTTGGATCTGAGGAAAAGGTTTTTCCCCCAGAGGCTGCTGGGGCACTGAACAGGCTCCCAGGGAAAGGTCCCAGCTCCAGGGCTCTGGGAGCTCCAGCAGCGTTTGGACAGCGCTGCCAGGCCCAGGCTGGCATTGTTGGAGTGTCCTGTGCAGGGCCAGGAGTTGGACTCGAGGATCTTGGAGACCTCCCAGGGCTTTCTGGGGATGCTAAAGAGCCCTGTGCTCAGAGGCAGTCACAGCCATTCCATGGGGACATCCCAGGGCACCTTGGGCTGCAAAGGCACCCATCTGTCACAGGCACTCACGGGGGCTCCACGGTGACATCCCAGGATTTCGCAGGCTGCGAAAGAGCCGGGATGTCCCAGACGCTCCCACAGGTTCCTGTCATGGGCAGAGTGGAAGCCTCAGGGAAAAGCTTTAATTCTTCATTGGAGAACTTCTTGCTGAGGTTTGGGGTGGAGAAATGACACCTAACAGCCACCATGGATCCTCAAACAAATGCAGGAGGCCTAGACATGTTAAATTCCATCTAAGAGAGGAGACTGGGAGCGTGTGGATCTAATACCAGACCCAGATTTATCAAAAGTTTATGTATAAAGGATTGGAGAGGGGGAAATTAATTGTAATGCAATTTGTCCCACAGGATTAAAGATTGAATACCAGATATATTTATATAAATTCAGCTATGATTGTTTCTAAACAGGATTAGGCAGAAAGATTTTCTTATACCACAGAGTAAATTTTAAGCAGAGTTATCTACAGCAAAGTAAAGGAGATGAAAATATTTTTTGAAAAAAGTGCTCTAGGAAGCAATCTAGAAATAAACAGGGCTTTGCTGGAGTTGTTGGAGCCCATTGAAGGCAGAGCCTCCTGCTCCATCAGGAACTGCCTTTCCTGTGCCAGGACCATGGCAGATCCCGCTTCAGGAAAAGCCCCAGGCCAGCCCCAAGACAGTGAAGGCCTCGGGCACAAGTGCAGAGTGCTGGCAGCTGTGGCAGGGAGAGCCTGAGGCACCAAAGGCATCTTGGCAGCAGCAGCTGCTCCCAGGCCATGGCCACAAGCCTCCCTTGGCAGCCCGGCCTGGTGGCCAGCACTGCAGAGCTGCTGCTGCTGCTTCAGGGCTCCTTTCTGCCTGGGCTCTGCCCCAGCCCACAGAGTGTGACCTCAGCCCTGAGCCTGGCACAGCCGCTGCGCCTGAGCCCTGCAAAGCCTCAAGGTCACCTGGGCCAGCCTGGCTCTGTCAGCCCCTGGGGAAGGCAGGGCCAGCAAAGGCCAGAGAAGGGGCTGCCTTTGCCTGCTGCATGTGGGCTCCAGCAGAGACAAGGAGGAGTCAAGGCAGTGCATGGAGTCCAGGGAGCAGCCCCTTCTCCCCATGCAATCCTGGAATGGTTTGCATGGGAAGAGCTCTGCAGTGCTCATCTCATCCAAACCCCCGCCATGAGCAGGGAAATCTTTGAGCAGCTCAGGTTGTTCATGGCCCTGTCCCAGCTGCACTGGAATGTTTCCAGGGATGGGGCATTGACCACCTCCCTGGGAACCTGTCCTGCTGGATCACCAACCACATCATCAAAAATTTCCTCCTTATCTCTCCTTATCTGAACCTCCCTACCTTTATTTTAAAACCACCGCCACCCTCTGTCCTATTGGGACAGGCCCCACTAAACCTTTGCCCACCCTTGCATTTCCCATGAGCCGGGTTTCCATGGCAATTGCCATGCCAGGTGACCCAGGGCTGGTGTCCCAGTGAGGGCTGCCATGGAAACAGTGCCCAGCCCTGCCCCTTTTTGTCTGTCTGAGCTGGCCTTTGGCCCTGGCAGTGGCGTTTGCTGCTGGTTCCGCGGTGCCTGAGCAGCCAGCGCGGCACAGGGCAGGTGGCCATGGCACAAGCCCCCAACAAGGGATCCCCTCTGCCTCTGGCCACTGACACCAGCCCTGAGCAAGGTGCTGCCACAGTGGGCTCAGTGCAGTGTCCATGGCCACAGCCCCTTGCAATGGCCCAGGGCAGCTTGGCATGATGATCCAGCCTCACTCCTGGCCCAGGCCAGGCCTGCAGTGCCCTTCCCCATAGCCTGGCTGCACAGAAGCACTTCCAGGGCTCTCTGCAGTTCCCTTGCCCTCACTCTTGCTTCACTCACACACCTCCCAACAACCCAGCTGGAGCTTTGAGCTGCAAGGAGTTCAAAGCTTGTCTGTCCTTCAGCAGTTGGTCTAATTCTGCCTTCAGTCAACTCTGGATTTGTGTTTACTGCAGAACTTCCTGTGTGTCTCAAACATTCCTTGCATGGTTCTGCCTTGGGGAAGGGGAACCTCCTTGGTGGCACCTTGGGCTTGGCACTCGCTTGAGGAGATTGTCTGAAACTTAATTTTAGATTGCTTCAAAAAGGAAGAAAACCCCTCTTTGCCTGAGTGCAGCCAGTTCTCTGATCAAAGCTGTTCCCAGGTTAGTGAGGAGAGGCAGGATAGGGTTGGGGAATGCGAGGCAAGGTTGTCCACACTGGGTCAGATCTCAAGGCACAGCTTCTCTGACCAGGCCAGACCTCCTCTCAATAAATATCAATTTAAGAATGCTACAATCACCTCTTCTTTAAAGAGAAAAAAAAATCCTTTAAAATAGGAATGTAAATTTATTAGAAGTTCCTTGAAATAATTCTCCACAACTCTAAGAAAAAAAGACTTCTGAATGAACTGCACCAGACCAGAGGGAAATCAAGGCACAGCCATGGTTTGTGAGAACTTGCTTGATCTTAATGAGCCCTGTGGTGAATTTGGTGCTGAGTCCTGGAACCTCAGGGCCTGAGAGGAGATTGCACAAACCTTTCCAGGAATCAAAGTCAGAGGAAACACCCAAAGTGTTCCTCAGCATTCATGGGTCCCACTCATGTCTACACCCAACATAGGCTCTTCATAGACTCCATGGAGGAGAGAATTGGAGGACAGGATTACATAAAAACCCTCTCAGACACTCAGTGGCAAAAAAGGATACTTAAATTCCCCCTGAGTACCTTGAAGCATGAATAAACGCTACTGAGAGTTTTTACTGGCTAAGAATCTCAAGGGACTCATTAATGCAGATAAGTGGAGGCCATGATTACACAAACCTTTCAGTGTCAAAACCCCTTCTTTTAGAATATTTTAGTACCATGAAGATTTGATGAGCCCCACTCATTGTGTGTTGTTAGTTAAAAATCCTCTCAAGGGACTAATTAAAGCAGAGAATTGGAGGCCAGGATTGCACAAACCTCTCAGAGACTCCAAGGCAAAAGCCAAACCCACAGTCCTTGGAAAAACCTCCAGTCCCTGGCAGCATGAAGGAGCCCCCCAGGGCCATTGCTGACCAAGGCTCCTTCCCCAGGGACTCCTTCCAGCACATCCTGGAGGCCACTGGCATGGGAGGGGGATGCTGAGGGCAGGACAAGGGGCTGACAGTGCCCAGCCTTGCTGGGGCTGTGCCAGGAGGCCCCAGGGCCTCAGGACAAGGGGTCTCCTCAGTGTCCTTGCTGGCACAGAGGCTGCTGTGGTCCAGGGCACCAAGACCTGGCTTCTCTTTGTCCCAACCTGTCATCACTGCCTGCAGTTCTCTGCTCTGCCTGGGGCCTGGGGACACTTTCTGTGTCGTGTCCCTCCGTGGGACCCATTAAAACTTCCAGAAACTTTGGAGATGGATTCTGCCTTGGAGTTCTGGAGAGGTTTCTTCAGCTCCCTCTCAGGGACTGATGTTCAGGGCCTCAGCACAAAGCCCCGAGAGGGTCATTAAAGTCCTTGTGCTCTGTCTGTGCTGATGAGCTGGGCTGAGCTCATCATCCAGAGGGAGATCCTGGCAAGCAAGAAGAGCTTAAAAACACATTTCTTTGGATGAGCAGCTTTTCTGCCAGCCCAGCAGGGCTGGGGCACTGCCTGCAGCCACCCCGGGCACAGCACACAGGCACACAGGGCTTCAACTCAGCCTGGGCTGGCAGCACAGAGCAGAGCTCACTCAGGGCTCACTGCAGGAGAAATCCTCCCAGGCTTGCAAACAGTCACTCTCTGGCTGGGGGAAGAGAAGCTGCAGCTCCTGCAGGGATCTCCTGAAGCTGCCACATCCCCCAGCTTGGAGCACCTTCCAGGAGCACTGTGGGAGCTGCTGCAGGGCAGGGATGTGGCCCTAGGGCAGGGCTGGGTTTCCCTGCTGCCCCAGCCCAGGCCCAGCACAAGGCAGCTCCCTGGGGCCAGGCTCTGCTTCAGAGCTGAGCAGCCGGGGCTGCAGCCAGGGGTGCCCAGGGCTGTGGTGCAGAGCAGGGTCCTGCAGCCCAGGGCGCTGTGCTGGTCCAGGGACTCTGCTGCCTGCCAGGGACAGCTCTCAGCCGGCCCGGGGAGCTGCTGCCAGCGCTGGGGAGAAGCTGTGGGGGGAAGGAGCCACCCTGAGCAGGGCAGCTGCTGCTGCTGCTGCTGCTGCTGCTGCTGAGAGGGGCTGTGTGGGGCAGGGCTGCTCCCAGCTCCACACCAGCCTGGGCACAGCTGCGGAGGACACTTGCCAAAAGAAGGTAAGCCTGGCATTGCTGTAAGGATCAGGAGCTTTCCTGAGAGTGTTTTCAATTTCATGCTTGGAGAAGGGTGGGAAATTTTGGGTGATGACTAAAAGATTTTTGCTTTTTATATATTTTTCATATATTCATAGCTCACCTAAATACTTTTACATAGTTGTAAATCTATAAACCATAATTAACTCTATTCAATTGCTTTTACATACTTCTCTTACTATAATCATTAATTAACTCTATTATCTTTCCTTCCCTTTCTCGTAGATATTTAAACAATAAGCTTGTAAATACATTCCTGAAATACTGTATAGACTTATTATCAGGAAGACGACCTACTAGAAGAATCTTTTGGTTTCTAACCAGAGTTTGAGCAGTCAAAAATAAGTGGGGCAAAGAAGCCCTTGGAGCTACTCCAAGGTGTTTAACCCAGGGGTATGTAACTGGGGAAACTGAATTAAGTTTTGGATGTTCCTGTAAATATGTTAATTAATAAACTTCAAAGGTTGCTGAACTGAGGGGCTGGGTGTGCCTCATCCCCTTTAGGACTCCTGGAAGTTTCCAAAGAAGGTCTAGTTGTTACTTTACTCTTATAACATTTTTACAAGGGTTTTTTTTCTCTTTTGATTGTAGGCAACAGGAAGATGAGAGAAGCAGAACAGGAATTGTAATCACAGAATCAAGGAACATTCGGAGTTGAAAGGGACACAGAGGATCATCAAAGTAAAGGTTCAACATTTACAAGTGTCTGTGTGTTCCAGGGCAGGGTGTATGGGAAACAGATTTTGTTTTGGTTACATTTATCTCCTCTAGCTCTTCCCTGTCCTTTTCTCCATGGCAGTACCCATTACCCAGGCACAGCAAATGTCCAACAGCAGCTCCATCAGCCACTTCCTCCTGCTGGCAATGGCAGACACGCGGCAGCTGCAGCTCCTGCACTTCTGCCTCTTCCTGGGCACCTCCCTGGCTGCCCTCCTGGGCAACGGCCTCATCATCAGCGCCGTAGCCTGCGGCCACCTCCTGCACAGCCCCATGTTCTTCTTCCTGCTCAACCTGGCCCTCACCGACCTGGGCTGCATCTGCACCACTGTCCCCAAAGCCATGCACAATTCCCTCTGGGACACCACAACCATCTCCTATGCAGGATGTGCTGCTCAGCTCTTTTTTTTCCTGTTCTTCCTCTCAGCAGAGTTTTCCCTGCTGACCATCATGTGTTATGACCGCTACGTGTCCATCTGCAAACCCCTGCACTACGGGACCCTCCTGGGCAGCAGAGCTTGTGCCCACATGGCAGCAGCTGCCTGGGCCAGTGCCTTTCTCAATGCTCTCATGCACACAGCCAATACATTTTCCCTGCCCCTGTGCCATGGCAATGCCCTGGGCCAGTTCTTCTGTGAGGTGCCCCAAATCCTAAAGCTCTCCTGCTCCAAATACTACCTCAGGGAAGTTGCACTCAGTGCTGTTAGTTCCTGTTTAGTGTTTGGTTGTTTTGTGTTCATTGTTTTCTCCTATGTGCAGATCTTCAAGGCTGTGCTGAGGATCCCCTCTGAGCAGGGACGGCACAAAGCCTTTTCCACCTGCCTCCCTCACCTGGCCGTGCTCTCCCTGTTTGTCAGCACTGTTGTGTTTGCTCACCTGAAGTCCCCCTCCATCTCCTCTCCATCCTTGGATGTGGCTCTGTCAGTTCTGTACTCAGTGGTGCCTCCAGCCCTGAACCCCCTCATCTACAGCCTGAGGAACCAGGAGCTCAAGGCTGCACTGTGGAGACTGATGACTGGATGTGTTCAGGAACATGAAACTGCTGGCCAATTTCTGCAAATAACTTGTAATAAAAGTCATCATTGATACTTCTTGTTGGTTTTCCTGTGTGGATTTTTCCTGTGTTTTTTAGTTTTACTTTGTTCAAAAAGTAATGTGTTGTTTTGTGTCATATCTCATTTTGTTTCTCACAACCCTCCCTGTGGCGACAGACTGTGTTAATTAGGGGCTGAACTCTTGATGGCTTTAAAGGAACTCAAGGATCTCCCAGCCAAATTTTCTGCAGAGATACCCCTTTGGTTCCCCTCTCTGCAGCTGCAGCAGCAATGTCTGTGTGCAGAGCTGGGGGCAGATCAGTGCTGGCACAGCAGCTGTGCCCAGCAGCAGCAGCAGCCCTTGGTGTTGCCAGTGCTGCTGCCGTGGCCCTGCCCCGCTGCCCTGCTGGCCCTGGTGTTGCTGTAGGGCCTGAGTGCTCTCGGGGCCGGGCACAGTGCTGGGGGTGGCAGTGCCGGGGCTGCAGCAGGGACAGGCCATGGGCACTGCTGGGGCAGCGCTGACGCCTCAGGCCAGGGCCTGGGGGCTGCAGGCTCCTTGCCCAGGCTCTCTCCAGAACACTTTGCCCAGGCCAATGCTGAGCACAGAAAAGCCCCGGGAGCAGCCCCAGGCTGGCCGTGGGCAGGCTGGGGGCAAACAGCATGGCTGGGGCTCTGCAAGGTGCCTGGGGGCAACTGGGATCCTACTGGGATCACAATGGGAGGGGCTGGGCCCATGCTGTGGGAGACTGGGATCATACTGGATCATACTGGCAGCAACTGGGACTGCACTGGGAGTGAGTGGGAGTGGCTATGAGCAACTGGCATCAGGCTGGAAGCAGCAGAGTAAAAATGGGAGTTACTGGGAACATGCTGGGAGCAACTGGGATACACTGGGAGAGACTGATACCACAGTGGGGTAAATGGGAGCAGCTTTGCCCATGCTGGGGTCATAGTGGGATCCTACTGGAACCAGACTGGGAGTGACTGGAAAGGTGCTGGCTGGTACTGGAATTCTCCTGGAGGTGACTGGGAGCAACTGGGCTCAAACTGGGAGTGACAGGCAGTCAGGGCATGACTGGAATAATACTGGGAGTATCTGGAAATGACTGGGGTCATACTGGGAGTGACTGGAACCAAATGGGGGTTACTGGGTCCTCCTGGGTTCATCCTGGGAGCCACTGGGATTACAATGTGTGTGAACAGATCCTGACTGGGGGTTACTGGAGCTGCTGTTGGGAGGAAAAGATGGACACATTGGGCGCAACTGGGGTCTACTTGGAGGGACTTGGAACCATGCTGAGGGGACTGAGACCACAACTGGGACAACTAGGATCATATTGGAATTATTTTGGGACCACACTTTGGGCAACTGCCAGAAACTGGGATCATGCTGGAGTTGACTGGGAGTAACTGGGAAAGACTGGGATCATTCTGAGGAAACCAGAACCTTACTGAGGAAACTGGGATGCACTGGAAGTGCCTGTAACTATCCTGGGGTCAATGGAACCACACTGGGAGGAACTGGGAACAACTGCAACTATTCTAGCAGCAGCTGGGATAACACTGAGGGTGACTGGACTCCTGCTGGGATTGACTGGGAGTGGCTGTGAGCAATTGGAATCACACTGAAAGCAACTGGGAGGAACTGGGAATGACTGGGAGCATGGTGGGAGTGACAGAGATATACTGGGGGAGACTGGAAGCAATGAAGATCATACTGGAGGGTACTGGGGTCACGCTGGTATTGACAGGGAGAAACTGGGATCACACTGGGGGCCACTGGCATCATACTGGGAGTGACTGGCATCAGACTGGGATTAATGGAGTGGGTTAAAACCATCATCAGAGTGGGTTTTAATGGACCCTGAATGGAGGTTCCTGGGAGCTACCAGACCCATGCTGACAGCCTACTGGGGAAGAACTGGGAATAAATAGGAATGACAGGATGTATGCTGGTGACAACTGGGATGTACTGGCAGTAACTGGGATAAAACTGGGGGCAACTGAACCATGCTGGGGTAACTGGGTATAACTAGAAATCACTCTGAGGATGTTCAGGACAATTGGGATATACTGGGAGTGCCTGAGACCATGCAGGGGGTGACTGGGACCCCAGTGGGAGCCACTGGGAATGTACTGGGTGGAACTGGGGGAACACACTGGGGGAAACTGGGGACAAGTGTGAGTGACTGGGGCCATGCTTGGAGAAACTGGCATCATAATGGGAATGACTAGAACTATGCTGGGGGAAACTGGGAGAACTGGGAACACACTGGATAATAGCGGGTACAACTGGGAACAACTGGGACTGTGCTGGGGGCAAATTGCATCATAATGGGGAATGACTGGGAGTGACTGGGCTCATACTGGGAGCAAGATGCATCCTCAAGGGAGTGAGGGGAAGTGACCAGGATCACTCTGGGAGTGACTGGGCTCATACTGGGAGTGCTGAGGAAACTGGAACCACACGGACAGAGCAAGTGGGCTCATCCTGGGAGCAGCCACTTCCAGCACCAGGACCCCCAGTTCCCTCCGCACCCCCAGCTGAGTGGGGGGCTCAGCCCAGGACCCCTCATCATCCTGGGGGAGGGAACATGGTCCCCGTGTGCAGACCCAGGAGGAGTTTAGGGGGTGGGTGGGTCGTGGGGGGACCCCCAGCAGTCTTGGGAGGGAGAGGAGAACAGGGAGACCCCCAGGATGGGTTTGGGGGGAACTGGATTGGAGCCTCCAGATACCGAATCTGATGAGGAGAATGATGATGATGGCAGCAGTGACGGACACAGCAACCACCAGGGTGAGATTCCCACTGGATTCCAGCTCTGGGAAGCACAGGATGGTGAGGAGAGGAGGGGAACCCCCATCCTGCTGCTCCACATTCCCAAATTCCCAATTCCCACATTCCACATTCCCAGCCTCACCCCAGGAGAAGATCCAGGGCTCTGGCATTCCGGGATGCTCCACCCGGCACCGGTGCTGCTCCCGCTCCTCCGGCAGTGCCTCAATCCTGGCCCAGGTGTGGAAGGTGCTGTTGCTGCTGGGAACGATCCCGGATTCCATCCCCCTTCATCCAGCTGATCCCGATGGTGCTGGGGTGGAATCTGTACGTGAGCAGGACAAAGTCAGGATCCCGTGTTCCACTTTTCCAGACACATGGACAGCAGGGGGTTCTGGAATGGGATAACTGTGAGATGCATCCATGGAATTCCATGGCAATGGGACAGGGGTGAGATCTGCCCATGGAATTCCATGGGAATGGAATAGCAGTGAGATCCATCTACAGAATTCCCATGGGAATGGGACAGCAGTGGGATCCATCCATGCAGGTCCCATGGGAATTCCCATGTTCCCAAGTTTTGCCCTCCCAAATCCCGCATCTCCAAATCCCACATTCCCATGGAAATTTTATCCCCCCCACCTTGACGCTCCAGTGCCTTCCACCCATATCTGACATATTTCCAGAGACATTCCAGTTATGCTCCAGGTGATTTGGGAATTCCTCAGCCTCAATCTCATCCTGTTCCCAGAGCCTCTTGGTGACCTGGGCAGCGCCGTCTGCTACCATGAATCTCCCGGATCCCAGCTGGAAGGAGAGGAATTCCCGCCTGTCGGAGCCGAGCTGATCGGATCCGCGGACGCTCCCATGGGACAGGAGGTCACAGCCGGAAACCTCCTGCAGTGTGTGGAGACCTGGGGAGGGATTGGACCCATGAAGACCCTCGGATTTGTGTCCCAGCCCCACGGAGTCCCATTCCAGCCCTACAGAGCCCCAGAGTCTGTTGGAGACCCACACAGCCTCATCCCAGCCCCTTGGATCTGCATGGATGCACATCCCAGCGCCCCAGATCCCAGGCCCAGCGCCACGGATCCCCACTGCAGTCCCACAGGTTCCATGGCAGCCCCACAGATCGCCCAGCCCCGGCTCCCTGCCCGGAGCCCCGCTCTGGCTGTGCCGCTCCTGCAGCATCTGCAGCTCCCTGCTGGCCCCGTGCCGGTGCCGCTCCTTGTGCCGGCTCCGGCCATCCCAATATCCCAGCTCGGCTCCGGCCGCCATCCCCGGCGGCTGCGGCTCCGCCCAGCCCCGCTGGCTGTGGCGGCGCTGGAAGGGGATCCCATCCAGGGACCCCATGGACAGGAACTGGGGGAACCCCGGGCCGGGCTCCGACAGCGCCACGGGCAGGGACCGCAGGGAGAGGAGAACTGGGGGGACACGGAGATTTGGGGTCTGGGGGGTCACGGGTGAAGGAAAGGGGCAACAGGGAGAGCTGGGAGAGCAGGGAAGGGGGTTTGGGGGTTCCAGGATTAAGAAAAGGGGATGGTAGGGGTGGGTAGATTTGAGATAGGTGGGCTTAAAAAGGCTCCATTTAGTCAGGAAAGGGAGCTCCAAGATTCCCCGGTGTCCCCATTCCCATCAAAATGTGGGAAAACCCAGGATGGCTGGGAATAGGGGTCCCAAGTGTCCTCAGTCATATGGGAAGGAGGGGCTGGGTGCTGGGAAAGGCAGGAATAGGAGTCCAGGGCTCCCAGGGCCAAAGAAAATGGTGGGCCTGGGAGAGGTGGGGTGGCCAGGAAAAGGGTTTGAGGGTCCCTGTGCCAGCAGTGGCTGCTCCCAGTATCAGCCCAGTTGCCCTCCTGTGTGGTTCCAGTTTCCACGGCAATCCCAGTATGAGCCCAGTCACTGGCAGTCCTTCCCCATTATGATGCAGTTTGCCCCTAGCATGGTCCAGGTTGCTCCCACTTTCATCCAGTTCTCATAGTTGTCCCTTCTATAGTTCCAGTCATTCCCAGTATGATGCCAGTCTCTCCCAGCACAGTCCCAGTCATGCCCAGTTGCTCACAGTGCAGACCAGTCACTCCAACCTGCTCACAGCAGTTCCCAGCATGGCCCCACTTCTCCCCAGTGTGCCAGTTTGAACACAAAACCAACAGGAGATCCCAAGTAAGAACTGTTCCATGACCCATTTCTCATAACTCCGGGAAATATCTTCTGGTAATGGGCCAGCTGTTCAAACCAGGTGGGGCAGTGTTCTTTATCTCTTCCACCACCCAGACTCCCTCCAGGGAGATATCTTCTGTTAATGGGCCATTGAGTCTCACTGCATCACTGATCAAATTCCATCATCCCATTGTGAGATGCTCCACCCAGGGGGAGGAGCCAAGCATTCCTACCTGGATAGAATCTAAGATTTAACACACCAGAAGCAGCCTGTTTGCACTGGATGCCCAGAGGAACACCAGACCCATCTACACCAGCACTGGACCTTCAGAGGAAAACTACACCCTTCTACAGGATCATTGCTTCAACAAAACCACATCTGTGACTCCAGGAGGACTGCAGCCACGATTTGATTGCACTGCTACCAACACCCTGCCTAACTGGGTGTCAGGTTGTATTCTGACTCTGTCAGCGTTTCTTTTTCTTACTACTGAATTTTTAGTTTAATTTTCTTACTAAAGAACTGTTATTCCAATATCTTTGCAAGAGAGCCCGTTAATTTCAAAATTTTGTGGGTTTTATGTGGGGGTTTATATTTTCCATTTCAAGGGATGCTCCTGCCTTCCTTAGCAGACACATGTCTTTCCAAACCAAGACAGGGAGCTTGACCCAGATAATCTGGGAGGTCTCTGAGCTGGGGTTTTCTTTGGGTGGGGGGATTTTTGGAGAATGAATAACTGCAAACCTGAGTGGAAAATGCCCCCTGGGGGGACATTGGGGGTCCCAGTTTCTGCTGCCAGCAGAGGCAGCCTGGAGGAGCAGAGCCCTGTGTCCCTCAGGACCCCAAAGTGGGGAGGCCAGAGAGGGTGGAGTGCCGTGATTTGTGGGACCCTCAACAGCCTGGAAAAGAGCGAGGGGGGGGAATCCTTTGACCCATTGTACCCTGAAGCAGAGAAAAAGGGAAGAAGGGACTCCAGGAACTCCAAAATCCCCCAGCATCCCTATGTTGGGAGGTGGAAAAGGGGGGAACTTTTTGTATTCCTGGGACTCCCAGCAGCCTGGAGAGGGCTGGGACTGAGTAGATGGGGGACCCTCAATACAAGCGTGACCCCCAGCAACTGGAACAGGGGGGACCCCTGAACACCAAAGGGGAGATACCAGGGATGGGGAATTCCTTGGAGGCATATTCAGGGCTGAATCTTGGTGTTTGGGAGGTTTATATGGGCACCAGATGTCTGGTGGATTCTAGAGATGGACTTCTGCAGAGGAACATTTAAACTCAATGTGTTTATCCCTTGTTTTTCCCCAAACCAGGATTTCCCATTCCCAAACCTTGACCGGATGGAGAAGGAGACTGCAATGAAGAGGAAGATGCCCCAGGACAGCCAGGCAGGTGAGGAGGAGGTCACTGCTTGTTTCCCCCTCTCTCCTGCTCCATCTCCCAGTCCAGCATGGACCCCAGCTGCAGGACAATCCCACTGCCAACGCCGTCCTGCCAGGGATTCCCTGGAGGGATCTCCTTCCCGTTCCCTCTTGCACGGAGGAAATTCCATCCTCTCCTTGTTCTTTCTCCCCCAGAAAAGGAGCTGAGGATGTGGACAAGAGAGGAAAAATCCCCAGAGCAGAACATGGAAGAGGCCGTTTTGAGTGGCTCCCTGGCACAGGAATCCAACAGGGAGGAAAAGTCCCAGACATCCCACAGGAGGAGGGGCTCCAAACCCATCCCAGGCTTATCTGAAGAGGAAAGACCCACCCTGTGCCAGGAACGTGGCCAGAGATCGAGCCAGAGCTCAGACCTGGTGGCCCATGAGCAGCTTCATGACAGGGAGCAGTCCTATGAGTGCTTGGAGTGTGGGAAGAGCTTCAGTAGCAACTCCAGCCTGATCCTCCACAAGAGGATCCACACTGGGGAACGGCCCTACGTGTGTGGGGAATGTGGGGGATAAGGGCTGCAGAGACAGCACCAACCTGATCAGCCACCTCAGGACCCACACTGGGGAGAGGCCCTACGAGTGTGCGGATTGTGGGATGAGCTTCAGCCAGAGATCCAGCCTGACTGTCCACCAGAGAACCCACACTGGGGAGAGGCCATATGAGTGTGGGGAATGTGGGAGAGCTTCAGACAGCACTCCAGCCTGATCCGCCACCAGAACATCCACACTGAGGAAAGGCCGTATAAATGTGGGGAATGCAGGAAGGGCTTCAACCAGAGGTCCAAACTAATTATCCACCAAAGGATCCACACTGGGGAGAGGCCCTATGGATGTCCCCAGTGTGGGAAGAGGTTTAAGACCAGCTCCCATCTCCTCCTTCATGAGCGCATTCACACTGAGGAGAGGCCCTTCCGCTGCCCTGACTGTGGAAAGGGCTTCAAGCAGAACTCCCACCTCATCACCCACCGGCGCATCCACACTGGGGAGAGGCCCTATGAGTGTCCCCATTGTGGGAAGAGCTTCACCCAGAGCTCTACCTTGACCCAACACCAACGGAGGCACCGGTAAAGGAAGCCCTGTGAGAGCCCTGACTGCGGGAACAGCTTTATTTTAATCTCAAACTTCATCCCTTATCAGTGGACCCACACTGGCCAGAGCCCTGGTCACCCACATTTCTCCAAATCCATGCCAGGAAGACACCTGTCCCTTTCCATGTGCCTGGATATGTTGTGAAGTGGGATGGAAGAATGTGAGGGTCTGACCATGGCCCTGTCATTGTATTTGATTCCATTTCAGGTCATTGACAGGGGCAGGAAAGGGACTCTCTCTCTCCCCAAGGAGAAGGGTATCCTTTCCAGGCAGGAGGAAATACATAGCCTGGAAGAACCAGTTGATGTTGTTTAAATTTTCCCTGTATATCATTTGTCTTATCCCTTCTGTTATCAATATTGTTTCTCTTCCTATTTTTTCCTTATCTTGTTGCTGTTCCCAGTAAATTGTTCTTATCCCAGCCTGGGATCTTTGCCTTTTGTACTTTCAGTGGGAGGCTGGAGGGCAGCGAGCAGTGGCACGGTTTTAGCAGGAGCACAAAATTGGGGAATCCCACTCCTAAAGCCCGGCCCATGGAAACCGAGCATCCCAGCTGGTACCAGCCCTGGCTGCCCTGGAACAGCCTTGGGAGCGGGTCCCTGGCTGGGGCTGTGGGAACCTCTTCCCTCTGGTGCCCAGGGACAGGACTGGAGGGAAGGGCTGGAGCTAAGCATAGCAACAGGGGGCTGGTGATGTTCGCCTGCTCAGGAATCAAGTTGTCAAAGTCCCTCAAAAGAGTTTCGTGGGGACTTCCCAAGAGCCTCCAGGCTGTTCAAGAGCTGGAATATCACAGACAGAGACAGGGGCTCCATGGAGACCTCCCAGGGCTTTCTGGGGATGCTAAAGAGCCCTGTGCTCAGAGGCAGTCACAGCCATTCCATGGGGACATCCCAGGGCACCTTGGGCTGCAAAGGCACCCATCTGTCACAGGCACTCACGGGGGCTCCATGGTGACATCCCAGGAGTCCCCAGGCTGCCAAAGAGCCGGGATGTCCCAGACACTCCCAGGGGTTCCTGTCATGGGCAGAGTTGGAACTTCAGACAAAAGTTTGATTTCTTCATTGGAGAAACTCCTGCGTAGTCAGCAGGTGGAGAAATGACAACCAAGAACCACCATGGACCCTCAAAACCCTTCCAGGATGCCTAGACTTTTAAAATACCATCCAAGCCCAAGCCTTTGTCAAAGGTTTATAGGTAAAAGATTGGAGAGTGAATTAAACCAAATTGTAATTTGTCCCCAGGATTAACAGTGGACTACCAAATATAGTTGTATAAATACAGCTAGAATTGATTCTGATCAGGATTGGACAGAAAGGCTTATTGACACCGCAAACTAAAAAAAAAAAAAAAAAAAAAAAAAAAAAAGAGTTATTTACTTTACAGTACAGGAGCTATAACAAATATTAGAATGTAGTGCTCTAGGAAGCAATTTAGAAGTAAAAAGGGCTTTGTTGGACTTGTTTTAGGCCATTGCAAGCAGAGCCTCCTGCTCCATCAGGAACTGCCTTTCCTGTGCCAGGAACAGGGCAGATCCCACTGCAGGAAAAGCCCCAGGCCAGCCCCAAGACAGTGAAGGCCTCGGGCACAAGTGCAGAGTGCCGTGCTGGCAGCTGTGCCAGGGAGAGCCTGAGGCACCAAAGGCACCTTGGCAGCAGCAGCTGCTCCCAGGCCATGGCCACAAGCCTCCCTTGGCAGCCCAGCCTGGTGGCCAGCACTGCAGAGCTGCTGCTGCTGCTTCAGGGCTCCTTTCTGCCTGGGCTCTGCCCCAGCCCACAGAGTGTGACCTCAGCCCTGAGCCTGGCACAGCCGCTGCGCCTGAGCCCTGCAAAGCCTCAAGGTCACCTGGGCCAGCCTGGCTCTGTCAGCCCCTGGGGAAGGCAGGGCCAGCAAAGGCCACAGAAGGGGCTGCCTTTGGCTGCTGCATGTGGGCTCCAGCAGAGACAAGGAGGAGTCAAGGAGTCAAGGCAGTGCATGGAGTCCAGGGAGCAGCCCCTTCTCCCCATGCAATCCTGGAATGGTTTGCATGGGAAGAGCTCTGCAGTGCTCATCTCATACAAACCCCTGCCATGAGCAGGGACATCTTTGAGCAGCTCAGGTTGTTCAGAGCCCTGTCCCAGCTGGACTGGAATGTTTCCAGGGATGGGGCATTGACCACCTCCCTGGGAACCTGTCCTGCTGGATCACCAACCTCATCATCAAAAATTTCCTCCTTATCTCTCCTTATCTGAACCTTCCTTCCTTTAGTTTAAAACCACCACCCTTTGTCCTATTGGGACAGGCCCCACTAAAACCTTTGTCCACCCTTGCATTTCCCATGAGCCGGGTTTCCATGGCAATTGCCATGCCAGGTGACCCAGGGCTGGTGTCCCAGTGAGGGCTGCCATGGAAACAGTGCCCAGCCCTGCCCCTTTTGTCTGCCTGAGCTGGCCTTTGGCCCTGGCAGTGGCGTTTGCATCTGGTTCCGCGGGGCCTGAGCAGCCAGCGCGGCACAGGGCAGGTGGCCATGGCACAAGCCCCAGCAAGGGATCCCGTCTGCCTCTGGGCACTGACACCAGCCCTGAGCAAGGCGCTGCCACAGTGGGCTCAGTGCAGTGTCCATGGCCACAGCCCCTTGCAATGGCCCAGGGCAGCTTGGCATGATGATCCACCCTCACTCCTGGCCCAGGCCAGGCCTGCAGTGCCCTTCCCCACAGCCTGGCTGCACAGAAGCACTTCCAGGGCTCTCTGCATTTCCCTTGCCCTCACTCTGCCTCACTCACACACCTCCCAACAACCCAGCTGGAGCTTGAGCTGCAAGGAGTTCAAAGCTTGTCTGTCCTTCAGCAGTTGGTCTAATTCTGCCTTCAGCCAACTCTGGATTTGTGTTTACTGCAGAACTTCCTGTGTGTCTAAACATTCCTTGCATGGTTCTGCCTTGGGGAAGGGGAACCTCCTTGGTGGCACCTTGGGCTTGGCACACACTTGAGGAGTGTATCTGTTTTCAATGGGGAAACTCAGGCGTTTGAGATTGCTTCAAACAAAGAAGAAGAAAACCCTTTCTGGTTGTGTGCAGCAGTTCTCCAAACAAAGCAAGACCCTGGTAAGTGAGAAGAGATAGGATGGAGGTGGGGAAATGTGGACCTCAAGGCACAGCTTCTCTTACCAGGCCAGACCTCCTGAGGAAAGACCCTTGTTCAATATCAATAACTAAATTCTGCAATCACCTCTTGTGTAATAAGAGAATTTTTAAAAATATGCCCTTAAAAATGGAGTACATATTTCCAAAACGTTTTTGAACTATTTCTCCATAACTGCAGCAGGATATTTTCCTAATGAACTGCACCAGACCAGCGGGAAATCAAGGCACAGCCATGGTTCCCCAGGACTTTCGTTATCCCAATGAGCCCTGTGGTGCATTTGGTGCTGAACTCTGGAACCTCAGGGCCTGAGAGGAGATTGCACAAACTTTGCCAGGAGTAAAAGTCAGAAGAAAACCCAAAAGTGTATCAAAGCAATAATGGGTCCCACTGATGTCCATCCCTGAAAATATCCCTCGAGCCCGGCTGGAAAGTGGCTTCCAGCTGTTCCCGGCTAGCCCTGGCTCGGGATACTTCCAAACTCGGTTGGTAGCAGCAGGCGGACCGGCTGCCACCCCCCGGTGGGTCAGAGCTGCACGAGAGATGTCGGTGAGGCTTGACGAAGGTAGGAAGCGAGGAGGCTACTTTGTGGCTAGATGGTTTTTATTGTCCCCTGCCCTTCGCAGGGGAGCCACGCTTCTCTGAGCCTCTCTCGAGAGTGTCCCCGCCCAAGGCGTGGCCACAGCTTATACGGGGTTGGGAAAAGGGGGTGGACACAAGAGGGAAAGCCAATAAGGGAAATATGGATGTCACACAGACAGCAAATGGGAAACAAGGGGTGGGGGTTCCCCAGCCTGCTCCAATCTGGGACTGAGTCTCTCCGAACACTCTGGAAGGAGAGGATAGGCTTCCCAGAGACTGATAGGCTGTGGAGAACAAAGGCAGAGGGAAACCAAATGGGGAGAATACAGGGGAGAACTTGGGAGAAACCATTACAGAACTTATTAATATTAACAATAAATAAAAGGTATAAAACGCGCCGCTACATCTCCCCCTTTGTTTTTATAAAAGATGGTATCTTGAACTGTAAATAGCTGGTCAGTGGCCACAGCTCAGGATCTTTCACTTCTGGTGGAGCTGTGACGACGACGACTTGGCTTGCATGCAGGGGGGAGACAGCTTGAACTCAATTTTTTAACAAATAATGAATACAACTAAACGCGCCGAGAATACACAAAATCATAAATAAAACGATCAGGACAAGACGAATAATGGACCAGTCCCACCCAGGTAGCCCCCAATTCTCAAAAAGTCCATCCAGCCAGTCGGATGTCTGAGGACAGCTTGTTCTTGAAGCCTCCGACAAGTTTGCAGATTGTGGCATGGGTGTTGGCACTGCCCATGCCACCATCGGAGACTGAAGACTGGCGAGCAGCAGCAAGGATAGAAGGATGGCTGTTGTCGATGGGGCCATCGCTCTGAGTGGGTCTGGATCTGAACTAAATAGAATATGAAACTAAAACATAATTAGAAACAGGGCAAGGGGGTAAGGGGAGGACAAACTCGTCCCAGGAGTTCCACCGGTGCCTTTTCCTTCTCCATGCAGCCACCGAGACCTGCGAGTATTTGGGTCTTTTCTCCCCAGAGACTACAGGACGGTATGGCTTTACCCATTTCGAGGGAATCCACCTCAGTCCCCTGGGGGTGGACACACAAGCGTACCCACGACCCCAAGTGACTAAGTCGTGTGGGCCCTCGACTCCGCCAGTCTCTGGGTCTCGCATCAGGACTTGCGGACGCACCTTCGGGGCCAGCTGCTCACACCCACCGAAGTGACGCACGATTGGTGGGTTCAAAACCTCAAAGGAGCAGTTTAAAAAATTGATGGTGTACAAGGCCCTGGAAAGACGGATCAGTGGAGGTTCGACCTTCAGGACCGGTTGTTGTTGGTCCAGGACCCGTTTGATGTCTCGATGGGTCCTCTCCACCACGGCTTGACCAGTCGGGGAGTGGGGGATGCCAGTTTTATGTTCCACACCCCATTGCTGCAGGAAGTCACGGAATTCCTTGGAACGGTACGCTGGCCCATTGTCTGTTTTGAGGACCTTTGGGATGCCTAAGAAGGAGAAAGCCAGCAGGAGATGCTTGATAGCATCCCTGGATTTCTCCCCTGTGTGGGCAGAGGCGAAGACTGCGCGTGAAAAGGTGTCCACCGAGACGTGGACGTACTTCAGCTTACCAAACTGAGGCACGTGCGTCACGTCTGTCTGCCACACCTCGCAGCTGCTCAACCCTCTGGGGTTAGCCCCAGCACTGACGGTTGGGAGCGCATGCCGCTGGCATGTGGGACAGGTTGCCACGATCGCCCTTGCCTGTTCCCGGGTGAGACGGAACCGGCGAACAAGGCCTGGGGCATTCTGATGGAACAACTGATGGCTGATTTTTGCCTGCTCGAAAAGATTCGGCAATGGGGCCATCTCTACAGGGGCAGCGAGAGCATCAGCCCTCCTGTTCCCCTCAGCGATGAACCCTGGCAAATCCGTGTGTGACCTTGTGTGCATCAAATAAAAGGGTTGCTCTCGGTGGGAGATCAGCTTAACAAGCTTCGAGAGCAGTTCAAAGAGGGCAGGGTTGGACACTTCTTGCAGGACTGCATGCTCTGCTCTGGATACTACACCTGCTACATAGGCCGAATCAGTGATTAGATTGAATGGTTCAGAGAACCTTTCAAAAGCCCGGACGACTGCGGCCAACTCAGCAACTTGAGGGGAACCCTCGACCCTGGTAACATCTTTCTCCCACTGCTGAGTCTGAGGGTCCTTCCAAGTCAGAACTGACTTGTGGGACCTTCCGGACGCATCCGTAAAAACTGTCAGTGCTTCTAAAGGCCTTTTGCTCTGAACACTCTCTAAAGCCAATGTGAACTGAGCATCCTCATTGAAAATTTTGTGGGCAGGCCGATGAATTGAAATTTGCCCAGTGTATGAATCCAGAGCTATTTGCAGAGCCTCATTTTCCCGCAATAGTTGTTCCAACATTGGCTTTGTAATTGGGCCCGTTTTGGTCCGAATTGGGATGTGTATGCAGTCAAAGTCACAGCCAGCCAATTCCCTAAGGCGGGTTCTGGCTTTCCGGATCAAATTAGCCGCCAGTTCTTGTGGCGTGGTCATCCTTTTGGACCGCTGGTGGCTGAGGAAGACCCACTCTATAATAAGAAGAGGATCCTTCCCGCCTCGGTCCTTCCGATGTATTTTGGTGACCTCCTTGTCCCATTGAAAAATGACACCATGAAGATGTGGCAGGTTTCCTAGGATGATAAATTGGAATGGCAGGTCAGGTGCGCACCTGTTGGCCTGCCTGGTGGACAGTCTTACCTGGACTTTTTCGAGCGCTTTCTGTGCCTCTGGGGTGAGTTCCCTCGGAGAACTCAGCTCCTCCCCACCTTTCAACAAGTTGAAAAGCGGGTCTAGGTCTTGAGTTGTCAGACCTAGCCAGGGTCTTACCCATGTCAATGCCCCACACAGTTGATGGGCATCTGCAAGCGTCCTAATTTTGGTTTTAATAGCCAATTTTTGCGGCACAATGGTCCGCTTGCCAATCTCGAGGCCAAGGTACTTCCAAGGTGACATCCGTTGAATCTTGGACTCCTGTAACTCGAACCCTGCAGCAACTAACACAGAAATCGTCTGGTCAAGCACGTGTGACAGAAGATCGTCGTTGGGAGCGCAGATTAAAACGTCATCCATGTAATGATGGATGATCACTTCACCTGCGGCTGCACGCACAGGAGACAGCAAGGAAGAGACATACCATTGGCAGATGGCTGGGCTGTTCTTAAGGCCCTGCGGCAAAACTTTCCAATGGTACCTCTTCCTTGGGGCTTCTCGGTTGATGGTAGGCACCGAGAACGCAAAGCGGGGAGCATCGTCAGGGTGTAAGGGAATTTGAAAAAAACAATCCTTGATGTCAATCACTGCCAAATTCCAATTTCGGGGGAGCATTGCTGGGGAAGGCATCCCAGGCTGGAGAGACCCCATGTCTTCAATGACATTGTTAATTTGGCGAAGGTCATGGAGGAGCCGCCACCTGGTCTTATCCGATTTCTGAATGACAAACACTGGGGAATTCCACGGAGAGGTGGTCTCCACAATGTTGCCTTTTCTCAGCTGCTCCTCTACGAGCTCGTTGAGCGCTTTTAATTTTTGTTTAGATAGCGGCCACTGCTCTACCCAAACTGGAATGTCAGTTTTCCAATTGAGCTTTTGGGTAGGACGCTCTTCAGCGACCGCTGCCCAAAAATTTTGTGAGGGGTCGGGTATGTCAATTGTGACCCCCCACTGGGCCATCAGGTCTCTTCCTAGCAAGGGTTCCTGATAATCCATCACAAATGGGCGTAGAGTTGCCGATTGCCCATTTGGCCCCTTAATTTCCACAACGCTCTTTGACTGACGAGCCAATTGCAACCCTCCTACACCTTGTACGTGTCCAGCCACGTCTTGCAAAGCCCAGTGTGACGGCCAATCCCGTATCGGGACTATGGTCACGTCCGCGCCTGTGTCCAAAAGACCTCTGATGTTATGGGTCTCGTCACCCACCCTCAACACACAGTCCTGCAAAGGCTTGGATGAAGCTGTAATAGCTCTTACCCTCCCCACTGACGGTGTGACGTCTTTCTCCAGGCTGGGAACGGGTATCACTTGAGCTACTACTTGACCCTTGGGCAGAAAGACTGGAGGATGAGTGCAGTGCAGCCATACAATGAAGTGCTCGGGGTCTGATTCGAATGTCCCCGGAGCAACTTCAATCTCCCTGGGAGTGTACTTACAGTCTCTCATCACGACATACTTTGCCCCGATCCCTTTCCAGGTACCCTGCTCACCTGGGTCAACCCTGACAAAATGCCAATCGGTGTCCCTGAGGTGGAGTGGCTCATTCAGCTGAAGCCTGAAGGAGCAATACCTGGAGGTGGTAGTTAAAGTTGCGTCTGCCAGATCCTTAAAAATGTCTCTGTCCGGTGGCTGGGAGCTCCCGGAGGGAACTCCTGGAGTGTCCTGTTTAGGAATAGAAATTGTCAAATCCAATGAATTAGTCTTTCTTGGCACATCTTTCGAAACTCCTCTTTTCCCCCTCCTCACCCTGGCCACCCTTTTGTGGTCCTCACGCAGGGTGGCCTTGCGCTCGTAACTTAATTTTTTTGTTGTTGGAGCTGTGTGCCCCTTGCCTGGTTCCCCTTCCCACCTCCCCGGTTTTGTAAAAATAAATTAAATTCAGCTTTGGCTGGGCAGGAGGACTGCCAATGGCCAAACTGGCCACACAGGGTACAGCAGTTGTTTTTGCGGAATGATGGCTTTCTGACTGGCACGTTTGGTCGCGGTTCAGCAGCAGCAGCTCTCGGAGTACTGTGGGGCTGCTGCCTTGGTGCATGGTCTGGTCTAGAAGTCATCATCGGGACCTTGGCTTCGCACACCTGTAGAAAATCTTCAATGGTGGGTGGAGGCTTGAGGGACAAGCTGAGGATGGCTGCTTTGCACTTCTCATTTGCATTTTTCTGTGCCATCTCCTCCAGCACTGTCTCCCTAGCTGCCTCTTGCCGCACCTGAAACTCAATGGCCCTGGTTAGGCGCTCAACAAAATCTACAAATGGCTCTGCCGGTCCCTGTCTGATGTCAGCATAATGAGGCAAAGGGCCTCCCGTCCGCAACCTTAAAAATGCCTTTTCCGCGCTGTCCCTGATCTTGTTCAATATCCCTTCTGGGATATTGTTGGCCTGCTCTAGAGCCTGTGCCCACTTGCCTTCCCCAGACAGAAGGTCGAGGGTGATGGGTTCCCCCGCCACATCTGTCGCGGTTGATGGATCTTCCAACAAGCTCGGTAGTGCAGTCTTGAGCAGGTCTTTCCATGCTGCCTCTGAGAGCTTGAACTCTGTTGAGTTCAGCAGACATGAAAACAGCTGCCGAAGGTCTGATGGGACTGTCACTGTTCCGGCTAAGTTGGCTCTCAACAACCCTCGGAAGTATGGGCTTTCTCTCCCATACTCCCGGTGAGCCTTGCATAGATCTCTGATGGTATTTTGGGAAAGGGGCTGCCAGTTAGGCTGAGTGACATTTCCACCCCTCGACCTGCGATAAGTCACAGGAGCGAGGGAAGGAAGGTCACTTGGGCCTGGGCCTTGGGGTTCCAGCTCTAGAGGGGGTGTGTCCTCCTGCAATGGTGACACCCTTGGGGGAGGAGTTGGTTCAGGGGGTAGACCCAAACTGTGGGTGGAGCGCGCGAGGGGAGGAGTTCGGGGAGGAGTACAAACATGAGGTGGATCTCGGGAACTCCGAGATGTGGGAGGAGTTAAGGGAAGGGAAGGGTTGCAATGTGGACAGGACAAAAAGGGATTGTGGGAAGAAGAAGTGGGGGAGGAGGACACTGAACACGTGGATGGCTGAACCATGCAGTCGCCACAATGTCGTGCCTTAGGGGAAGGAGAGGGAGAAGGGGAACGAGATGCACGGCTACGACTGCCATTCCATGCACTCTCTTTGTTTCTTAGCAAAAACTTAACTCGGGGTTTAGCAACTGGGGTAGAAGGGGATGGGGAAGAGGCTTGAGTTGCCTGGCCAGGGCAATCACAAGCATGCCTGCTAGTCTGTCTATGACTGGTCAGGTAGGGGCAGAGCACCTGCGAGGATCCAGGGCTAGCAGGGGGAGTTCTCCCTGCTGTTCCTCGGAGGATGCCCTTTCTGGGGAGAGAGGGAATGGGACTGGGGTCTGGGGTAACTGGGGCAGATCGTCCGCTCAGCTTTTTCTCCACTTTCCCAGTCTGATTCAAAGCAGAATGCAGCTGCAATGGCCAAATTATATATTTTTCTCCATCCTTGTCCCCCTTCCTGCTCAATTGGAAGCATTTTGAATAGACCGTGTTCCAAAATTCAACACTGGCTGCCTGAGCAGGGGACACATGTGGAAAGTGGAGGAAGAGGAATCGGACAAACCTTTCGAGCTTCCCTTTTGAAAACTTAAACTGGGAGCTCTTCAAACTCAGAACAATAACATTAAACACTTCCTTTTGTTGTGTAGAGAGCTTTGTACCCATGCTCAATCTACACACTCACACACCACTTGAAAACAAAATCTACAACTTAAAACAACAGCTGCAACTTCAAAACCCGAAACCAGGGACGAATGCTCCCTGCGCCTCGGAGTGCAGACACTCCCCAACAAAAGCCGACAGCGAGAGAATGTCCCGAGCCCACGCTTCGGGGGTCTCGCGTCTAAAAATAAAAAATTTTAAATTAAACTGAAAGAACTAAGACTGCTGCACACAGACTAAGACCCCTGGAGGGCATAATAAGGCAGACTCCGAGGGCGAAACGCCTTCCAATAGGCTGAAAGCCTTGAGGTTAGGAGGGTCAGGGACTTTGAAAAATTTTCCGGAGGTTCGGGGGCTTTTCCGGCGCTGTGCTCCACTTCTGCCCCGGAGGCAGTGGGTGGGAGCACGGTCGGGACGTGCGCTGCCGCCGCAGCACGCGGGGAGGGGGGGGAAAGGGGGTGAAAGGGACGGAGCCGCGCCGGGGCCGCGCGGGGGAAGGGGGGGGGGCGGGGTCGCGCCGGGCGCCGCGCGGGAGCCGCTCCGCCGCTGCCGCGGAGATCACGTGGCCGTGGTCACGTGCGCGGGAGCCGCCCGCGCCGCTGAGTGACGTAGCTGCGCCGCAGCAAGCCGCGCGCAAAACGAAGTTTCGCGCGCCGCGTGCGCGCCGCGGGGGGGAAGGGGGGAGAGGCGGGGTTGCTCCGGGCGCCGCGCCGACGCCGCTTAATGACGTCGTTGGGCTGCGCCAAGAGCCGCGCGGCCGCGCCGCGGGAGGGGGGGAAGAGGGGGGGAAGGGGGGACCGCCCGCGCCGCGCGCCTGTGATGACGTAACTGCGCCGGGCGCGAAAGCGCGCGCGAAACAAACGCGTGGACACCGCGTGGGCTGCCCGCGCGCCGAGCCCGCTCGCCCGCTGCTGACCACGTGTGCGAACAAAGGCGTTTGCCCGCGCCGCGTGGTGGGGGGAAGGGGAAAGCCCGCTCTGCCGATTTCGCTGCCCGCCCGCCGCGACCAGCCACCGCACAACTGCCGCTCGAGGGGTCGGGCAGTGCCGGAACTTACCAAACCTCGGTTTTTTTCTCCCGGGACCGATGGAACTCCGTTACCTCTACCCGAGGCTGAGTTTTCTCTGCCTCCATCTGGTGCAAGCTCGGAGAAGACAAGTGGTGGTGGCCTTCGTCAGGAGAGAACCTTTTTGGGTACGAAAGGCTACTCTCTCCTCCTGCCGGTGGTGCCGGCAGGCGTGGTTGTCTTGCAGTCCCTCTCCGCTGCGGGGATGAATCCTTCGCAGGCAGGGACTGTGGAACCGCAGCTCCGGCGATGGTCTCGGACTTCTTTCTGCGGAGACAACTCACGCAGCCTCTTTCTCGTGAAGTCTTCTGCCCCACGTTTTGGAGCGCCAACTGAAAATATCCCTCGAGCCCGGCTGGAAAGTGGCTTCCAGCTGTTCCCGGCTAGCCCTGGCTCGGGATACTTCCAAACTCGGTTGGTAGCAGCAGGCGGACCGGCTGCCACCCCCCCGGTGGGTCAGAGCTGCACGAGAGATGTCGGTGAGGCTTGACGAAGGTAGGAAGCGAGGAGGCTACTTTGTGGCTAGATGGTTTTTATTGTCCCCTGCCCTTCGCAGGGGAGCCACGCTTCTCTGAGCCTCTCTCGAGAGTGTCCCCGCCCAAGGCGTGGCCACAGCTTATACGGGGTTGGGAAAAGGGGGTGGACACAAGAGGGAAAGCCAATAAGGGAAATATGGATGTCACACAGACAGCAAATGGGAAACAAGGGGTGGGGGTTCCCCAGCCTGCTCCAATCTGGGACTGAGTCTCTCCGAACACTCTGGAAGGAGAGGATAGGCTTCCCAGAGACTGATAGGCTGTGGAGAACAAAGGCAGAGGGAAACCAAATGGGGAGAAATACAGGGGAGAACTTGGGAGAAACCATTACAGAGCTTATTAATATTAACAATAAATAAAAAGGTATAAAACGCGCCGCTACACATCCCCAACACAGGCTCCTCATGGAGTCCTTGGAGGAGAGAATTGGAGGCCAAAATTGCACAAAAACTTAATCGAGACTCAGTGACAAAAAAGAAATACTTAAATTACCCCTGAGTACTCAGAAATATGAATGATCCCTACTGAGTATTTTTACTGACCAAGAATCCCATGGGACCTGATAAAGTACATAGTTGGGGCAATGATTGCACAAATTTTTCCTAGAGTCAGTTTGAAAAGGAAACACCAAGTATCTTAAAAGAACTGAAGTACCTTGAAGTATTAACGAGCCCCACTGAGTGTTGTTACTGACAAAGCCCCTCAAGGGACTCATTAAAGCAGAGAATTGGAGGCCAGGATTGCACAAACCTCTCAGAGACTCCAAGGCAAAAGCCAAACCCAAAGCCCTTGGAAAAACCTGCAGTCCCTGGCAGCATGAAGGAGCCCCCCAGGGCCATTGCTGACCAAGGCTCCTTCCCCAGGGACTCCTTCCAGCACATCCTGGAGGCCACTGGCATGGGAGGGGGATGCTGAGGGCAGGACAAGGGGCTGACAGTGCCCAGCCTTGCTGGGGCTGTGCCAGGAGGCCCCAGGGCCTCAGGACAAGGGGTCTCCTCAGTGTCCTTGGTGGCACAGAGGCTGCTGTGGCCCAGGGCACCAAGACTTGGCTTCTCTTTGTCCCCACCTGTCATCACTGCTTGCAGTTCTCTGCTCTGCCTGGGGCCTGGGGACACTTTCTGTGTTGTGTCCCTCAGTGGGACCCATTAAAACTTCCAGAAACGTTGGAGTTGGCTTCTGACTTGGAGTTCTGGAGAGGTTTCTTCATCTCCCTCTCAGGGACTGATGTTCAGGGCCTCAGCACAAAAGCCCTTAGAGGGTCATTAAAGTCCTTGTGCTGTGTCTGTGCTGATGAGTTGGGCTGAGCTCCTGGCACAGAAGCAGCCCCTGGCAACCAAGACGAGCTTAAAAAGACATTTCTTATGATAAGCAACTCTTTTGCCAGCCCAGCAGGGCTGGGGCACTGCCTGCAGCCACCCTGGGCACAGCACACAGGCACAGAGAGCTTCAATCACTCAGGGCTGGGAAGGAGCTGAGAAGGGACTGGGGGAGAATCACTGCCAGCCCTTGGCACAGGAACCTCTGGCTGCAGGACAATGCAGCTGCAGCTCCTGCAGTGATCTCCTCAAGCTGCAACATCCCAATGCCTACAGACTCGGTGAGTACATTCTCTGATGATCTCTTGTGTAGAGCAGCCAGGGGTGCCCAGGGCTGTGGTGCAGAGCAGGGTCCTGCAGCCCAGGGCTCTGTGCTGGCCCAGGGACTCTGCTGCCTGCCAGGGACAGCTCTCAGCCAGCCCTGGGAGCTGCTGCCAGCACTGGGGGACAAGATCTGGGTGGAAGGAGACAGCTTATAAGGCGTGGAAGTGTTGTCTGTGTGTGGTGAGGATGCTGCAATGTTCAGAATTGCTCCCAGCAAGACATTTAACTGCAAAATATTTCCACGTAGATTATACAGGGAGCACAGTGAGGCAGGGGCTGCATAAAAAGGAAAATCGTGCTTTTATAATCTACTGGTCTGTGTTGCCGGGATGGGAAATTGCACATAGATATTCATCTCTCAGTTCAGGCTGAGAAAAATAAAACAATTTTCTCTCAGATCCTAATAAACCAGGCAGTGACAGAAATCAGCACAGGGTCTCTTGCAGGTAGCACCAGTGTCACTTTTCCAGACTCCTCAGGGTTGCTCTGACATTGCCATCAGAGCCTGCAGAGCCAGAGCTTCCCCTGGGCAGCGCCTGAGCTGGGAGGGCTCTGCAGGGCAGAGCTGAACCCCCAGGGCTGGGCTGGGCTCTGGCAGCACTGGCAGGGCCCAGCCCTGGGCACAGGGAAGCAGCTGCAGGCAGGGACAGCTGCAGGCAGCAGAGCCCTGGGCAGGCAGTGGGGGGAAAGTGCCACCAAGCTGTGCTGGGGTATTGAAAGTCCTCTCCAAACTGAACTATTCCATGATTTCACTTTTTTTTTTTACGGTTTCCCATGTGAAGACACCACAAATGGGGTGTCCCAGCTCCCTCTGGCCTGGGGAGCTCTGGGCAGGGCAGGCTGTGAGGCTGGGAATGAGCTGACTCTTCTCCAGCAGTGCCATGGACAGGACCCTTGGAGTGTCCTCAGGATGCCATCCAACCTGTGAGTTGCCTCCAGGGGACACTGGGGGACAGGAGTGTCCTTGGCCAGGAGTGGGGCTGAGCCTCTGAGAAAGGCTGAGCCAGTTTGCTCTGCTGTGGCTCCCTCTGCTCTCAGCTGTGTCAGGCTGATTTTCAGGGGAACACAGGGACTGCCCTCGATCTCAGAAAGGGCACCTGGGGACAGATGGAGCAACAGAGAAGCTCCCCTCACCCTTCACTGAGTTCCAGCCAATGCTCTTGCCTTGCTCAGTTATCTCTGATCTCCCTGCAGGGCACAGCAGGAAACCCTCTCCAGGTGCCTTTGGCCATCATCGTTCCTCAGCCCTGGCACAGGAGATGCTGCCAAGCTCCTCTGCCTCAGGAGCCCTTTGGGCTAATGAAGTCCAAGCCCAGGACTGGCTCCTGTCCCCATTCCCATGACCCCAGTGCTGCAGAGCAGAGCTGAGCCCTGGGTGTCCATGGGCAGAGCCCCTGCTCATCACAGCCACGGGGCCAGATCCCAGCAGAGCTCCAGGCACTGAGGGGCTGAAGGAAGGGCTGTGAGAAAAGGAAAATTGGGTAGTAGAGAGAAGCAGGGGCAGGGCTGGAAGAAAAAAAAGGCTTGAACATTGCTCATCAAAGTCTCCCCTAACTTGTCACTGTTTCCTCCTTCAACAGGACTGCATGGGCAGAGTGAAGAAATGTCCAACAGCAGCTCCATCAGCCACTTCCTCCTGCTGCCATTGGCAGACACGCGGCAGCTGCAGCTCCTGCACTTCTGCCTCTTCCTGGGCATCTCTCTGGCTGCCCTCCTGGGCAACGGCCTCATCATCAGCGCCGTAGCCTGCGGCCACCTCCTGCACAGCCCCATGTTCTTCTTCCTGCTCAACCTGGCCCTCACCGACCTGGGCTGCATCTGCACCACTGTCCCCAAAGCCATGCACAATTCCCTCTGGGACACCAGGAACATCTCCTACAAAGGATGTGCTGCACAGCTCTTTTTCTTTACATTCTTCATCTCCACAGAATTTTCTCTGCTGACCATCATGTGCTACGACCGCTACGTGTCCATCTGCAAACCCCTGCACTGTGGGACCCTCCTGGGCAGCAGAGCTTGTGCCCACATGGCAGCAGCTGCCTGGGCCAGTGCCTTTCCTTATTCACTGCTGCACACGGCCAATACATTTACTCTTCCCCTGTGCAAGGGCAATGCCTTGGACCAGTTCTTCTGTGAAATTCCTCAGATCCTCAAACTCTCCTGTATTAAATCCTACCTCAGGGAACAGGGGCTTCTTGCTGTTAGTTCCTGTTTAGGACTTGGATGTTTTGTGCTCGTTGTTTTCTCCTATGTGCAGATCTTCAGGGCTGTGCTGAGGATCCCCTCGGAGCAGGGAAGGCACAAAGCCTTTTCCACCTGCCTCCCTCACCTGGCTGTGGTCTTCCTGTTTATAAGTACTGCCATGTTTTCTTACCTGAAACCCCCCTCGATCTCCTCCCCACCCCTTGATCTGGCCCTGTCCGTTCTGTACTCGGTGGTGCCTCCAGCCCTGAACCCCCTCATCTACAGCCTGAGGAACCAGGAGCTCAAGGCTGCAGTGTGGAGACTGATGACTGGATGGTTTCACAAACATTAAACTGCGTTTTATTTTCTGCAAATCACCTATAATAAAAGTCATCCTTGATAATTCTTACTGATTTGTTTGTGGGTTTTTTCCAGTGTTTTATACTTCTAGTTTTTTCTACAAACAAATGTTTATGCCATTTCTCATTTTGTTTCTCCACTTCCCCTGTGGCCACAGACTGTATCAATGAGGGGCTGCGCTCTTGGGGCTTTATATTAACTCAAGGATCTCCCAGCCAAGGTTTCTGCAGAGATGCCCCTTTGGTTCCCTTCTCTGCAGCTGCAGCAGCAATGTCTGTGTGCAGAGCTGGGGGCAGATCAGTGCTGGCACAGCAGCTGTGCCCAGCAGCAGCAGCAGCAGCCCTTGGTGTTGCCAGTGCTGCTGCCGTGGCCCTGCCCCACTGCCCTGCTGGCCCTGGTGTTGCTGTAGGGCCTGAGTGCTCTCGGGGCCGGGCACAGTGCTGGGGGTGGCAGTGCCGGGGCTGCAGCAGGGACAGGCCATGGGCACTGCTGGGGCAGCGCTGACGCCTCAGGCCAGGGCCTGGGGGCTGCAGGCTCCTTGCCCAGGCTCTCTCCAGAACACTTTGCCCAGGCCAATGCTGAGCCCAGAAAAGCCCCGGGAGCAGCCCCAGGCTGGCCGTGGGCAGGCTGGGGGCAAACAGCATGGCTGTGGCTCTGCAAGGTGCCTGGGGACAACTGGGATCCTACTGGGATCACAGTGGGAGAGGCTGGGCCCATGCTTTGGAGTCTGGGATCATACTGGATCATACTGGCAGCAACTGGTACTGCACTGAGGGTGACTGGGAGTGGTTGTGAACAACTGGAATCTTGCTGGAAGCTACTGAGGTCAACTGGGAGTGACTGGGAACATGCTGGGAGCAACTGGGATGCACTGGGAGAGACTGAAACCACAGTGGGGGTAAATGGGAGCAGCTGTGTCCATGCTGGGGTCATACTGGGATCCTACTGGAACCACACTGGGAATGACTGGAAAGGAGCTGGCTGGGACTGGAACCATGCTGGAGGTGACTGGGAGCAACTGGCCTCAAACTGGGAGTGACAGGCAGTCACTCAGAACATGACAGGAATAATACTGGGAGTATCTGGGAGTGAATGGGGTCATACTGGGGGTGACTGGAACCATACTGGGGGTGACTGGGTCCTCCTGGGTTCATCCTGGGAGCAACTGGGATTACAATGGGTGTGAACAGATCCTGACTGGGGGATACTGGGAGCTGCTGTTGGGAGGAAAATGTGGACACATTGGGAGTAACTGGGATCAACTGGAAGGGACTGGGACACTGCTGAGGGGACTTAGACCACAACTGGGGAAACTGGGATCATACTGGGAGCAATTGGGACCACACTTTGGGCAACTGCCAGAAACTGGGACCATGCTGGAGGTAACTGGGAGGAACTGGGAAAGACTGGGATCATTCTGAGGAAACCAGAACCTTACTGGTGCAACTGTGATACACTGGAAGTGCCTGTAACTATACTGGGGACAATGGAATCCCACTGGGAGGAACTGGGAACAATTGGAACTATTCTGACAGCAGCTGGGATAACACTGAGGGTGACTGGACTCCTGCTGGGATTGACTGGGAGTGGCTGTAAACAACTGGAATCCCACTGAAAGCAACTGGGAGGAACTGGGAATGACTGGGAGCATGCTGGGAGTTACTGGGATATACTGGGGGAGACTGGGAGCCATGAGGATCATACTGGAGGCTGCTGGGGTCATACTGGAATTGACAGGGAGCAACTGGGATGACACTGGAGGCCACTGGCATCATACTGGGCATGACAGGCATGAAACAGGGATTATAGTGGGTGTTAAGTAACCCTGACTGGGGGTTACTGGGAGCTACCAGACCCATGCTGAGAGCCTACTGGGGATATACTGGGAGCAATTGGGAATGACAGGATGCATGCTGGTGACAACTGGAATGTACTGGCAGTGACTGGGGTAAAACTGGGGGCAACTGAACCATGCTGGGGTAACTGGGAGAGCCTGGCAATGACTATGAGAGTGTTCAGGGCAACTGGGATATACTGGGAGTGCCTGAGACCATTCAAGTGGTGACAGGGACCACACTGGGAGCCACTGGGAATGTGCTGGGGGAAACTGGGACCATGCTGGGGGCAACTGGGCACAAGTGTGAGTGACTGGGGCCCTGCTGGGAGAGACTGGCATCATACTGGACTCATTCTGGGATTGTACTGGGAGTTACTGAGGCTGTGCTAGGGGCAACTTGGAACACACTGGATGAAAGTGGGAGCAACTGGGAGAAACTGGGAGCAACTGGGATGATGCTAGGGGCAAATGGCATCATAATCGGGAATGATTGGCAGTGACTCGGCTCATACTGGAAGTGCCAAGGAAACTGGAACCACACGGGGGGAGCAACTGGGCTCATACTGGGAGCAGCCACTTCTAGCACCAAGACCCCTGAACTCTTTTCCCAGCCATCTCTGACCTCTGCTGGGGCTCTGCTGCCACCGGTACCCCTCAAAACACCTCACAGGGACACCCCGATGTCCCTTCAAGGGGCATCTGCAGCTTGGCTTTGGAGCCGGCAAGCTCCTGTTATAAATACATGTTATATTATTGGCTTTTTTAAAATGAATGCTATATGTATAATGTTGGAATAACTTTGCTGTATAGTTTTTTTTCTTATATTAACAAAACTAGAAATAGTAGTGTGACAAAATATATATTTCTTAGGCTATAGCATAATATAAACATATAAAAATGGAAACTGTGTGATATTAAAATGCTTTTTTTCATGTAGCTAACTCAGAGAAAGGTAAAGATAATCAGGAAATTCCTTACATTTTTGGATTATCCTATCTGGATGAAGACAACAGTTACAGACACCAGAAACCCAAGGGAAGAATTTATTGATGTTCTGTTATCAGGGGGTGCAAGGACAGCAGGATGGAACCACAGGGAGCAATAAAATATTGATTTAATCTGCAGGATGGAATGAAGGCAAGTTCAAGGTTAAAACCACGCACAAGAACATCTAAACTCCAATAAATGTTTGAATAATGCTTGGTCGTCTATGAATATGCAATAGGCTGATGCATTTAAAGTGTGTTTAAAAGTTAGTAACTGTGCTCTTGTCTGAATGCTAAGCAATCAGACATAATTTTTTTGTTAATCCTTTGTTTTTGTGTCTCTTTTTGTCTTTTCATTAAACCTTTTAAATTTTACCAGAAACATGAACCTTTTTTTTCACACTCCAAACATCCCCCCCAAAATACCTTCAAACCCAGGGAGCCCCGGGATATTTGGGGTGAGCTCCCTCACCCCGGGCACCCATGGGATGGTGGCGATGGTCCCGGAGGGCTGTGAGTTCAGAGAGCAGTGGAGCCATCAGGATCTTCCTCTCCTCTTCTCCTCCTGCTTCCTGCTGCCACTCCGCCTCTTCCTCCCTCCCTCCTCCTCCTCACTCCCGTTCCCCAAGCAGCTCACAGCTTGCAGGAGGAGCGGGGATGGAGCCAGGACAGTTTGGAATGTGGTAGAGAGGGGCTGTGTGCCCTAGAAATGGCATCACTGGGAGTGACTGGTTTGTCCTGGGATCATACAGTGACTGGGATTGCACTGGGTTTGTACTGACATCATACTGGGATCATACTGGGAGCAGCTGGGCCCATGCCAGGGGAACTGCGATCACACTGAGATCATATTGGGATCATACTGGATTTATACTGGGAGTGAGGAGCCTGCAGAGGGCAATTGAGGCCATGCTGGAGGAATTGGGATATACTGGGAGTGACTGGGATCATGCTAGAAGCAACTGGGAAGAACTGGGATTGACTGGGTGATTGCTGGGGGAGATTGGAAGCAACTGGGCTTATAGTGGGATGAACTGGGGTCATGCTGGAGGTGACTGGGGTCATGCTGGAGGTGACTGGGGTCATACTGGCAGTGAGTGTGCACTGAGGCTGACTAGGAGTGGTTGTGAGCAAATGGGATCATGCTGCAAGGAACTGGGGTACACTGGGAGAGACTGGGAGTGACTGGAACAAAAGTGAGGGTGAAAGGGAGCAACTGGAACCATGTCGGATGCAACTGGTTTATACTGGCAGTGACTGGGACCACACTGGGCTCATCTTTGGATTCTATTCGGAGAGACTGGACTAATACTGGGAGTACCTGAAAGTGACTGGGAACATACCCTGCACATCATCCCCCATACTGGGGATGACTGGGAGCAACTGGGAGCATGGTGGGAGCAAACGACATCATACTGGGACTGAGGGGGTTGATCTAGCTGGAGGCAACTGGGACCATACTGGGAGTGATTGGAAGGAAGGAGTGAATCATGATTTTGAAGAGTTAAGATTTTCGCTAAGGGATAGAAGCAATTCATATTGATCAGGATGCAAGTTAGATAAGCAAATGATAGGTTAATGATTATCAGTTTTTTAAGAAAGAACTAATTGATGTATTGTTTGCCATTATGAGCTCATTTTAGTTTTGATTTTAGAAGGAAATGGAGTAAGTGAACTGTATAAGAACAGATTGAAACCAGTAAGAACAATGACAGCACCTGGACTTTATATCAATCAATCACAAAGCAGGGGACCTTGGATCGTGCCAGAGGGTCACAGGGATGTGATGAAGACTCTCCTGACTTCATCCTTCAAGACCACTGACCCAATTTGAGACCACCAACCCAATTCAAGAGAAGAATTGTGCATACCTGAAGGACTAATAGCCTCATTTTAATACAGAGTGGGGATGGGAGGTGCTGGGGTTATGCACATGTATTGTATGTAAGATCTTGGGAAATAAATAGAGGGCAAAGAACCTTGTACAGGGCAGTCACACCTTTCAGAGACGACTCCCAGGACACTCGCTGGTGTTAATAAACATTCCACTTTCTAACTGTAACTAGTTAGAGTGTCTCTGACTGTGATCTTCAGTTTTAACAACTCAGCACAATACAAACCTCTAAATGCACCAAAAGCTGCAGGAAAATTCCCACAAATACAAGCTATTCCATTCACTCCTTGGCTTGCTAAATTCTTCACAGCTATTGTTACCAATCCAAAACCACTAGTCCCCCAGCAGATATCTTACATAAACCTTCTAAATATGTTCTCTCATTTCCCCTATCTATCCACCAGTTGACTGAATTCAAAACTCCCATGAGTCGAGCCCAAACCACTGAGGCTAAGGAATTCCCCTCTATTCATCTGGCCAGATTGGATTCTGAGACTGAAACGATCCCTATTATAATTCTAGCAGTCAGCATCTACAAACACAACCTCTGTACCTAAAATTACAACTAAGCCCTTTTCAAAGGCTTCTACTCTTCCTTGCCAAACTGGTCCTGTTGTTTGTCTGTCCCCAATCTACTTCAAAAGCATTCACGTCTCAGGTCTCAGAGACTAATCAACTCGTTTAAACAAACCACTTTGACTATTTCTTACTCAGAGTGTGCTGCACTTACAACTTTTGATACAAGATGGGAGTGTTTCCTCAAAAATGCACCAGAGCTCCAGAACACAACTCCAAGCCCTTTCCACAGGAACTAGACTCTCTTCCATGCAAACTAGCATCACAGTCTTATTATTTCTGCGGGAAACACTTACAAACACATTATACTAAAGCACTCGACCTCTCTTTCTCAAATTCCACAGGAAAAAACTCCTGAACACCAGGCGTGAACAAGCCTGGGAGTCCGGACTCTTTTAACATGAACACCTGGTGTTACAGTAAATACCATCCCCCGGAACCGAAGTACGCACACACCACAGTCACAGCGGGGAGGGCCTTTTTATTAAGGTTTTACACAACATGCAGCGCTATCAAATGCTTTAATCATATGCCCCACTTGCTTCGTTTTTCCCTGGCTGTTTCAGTCTCTTGAGAACAGAACCGCGGGTCCAAATTCCCACTCACTTCATGCTAATAGCACGTCTCAACAAACTCTCTCACAATCTTTCTCACAGTCAGGATACATTCACACAGCATAACAACGATAAACCAGGATTTGCCCTTACAAGTGTTAGCTCCAAATTAGTAGAAAACTGAGCCCTCTATGGCGCAACAAATGGGAAAATCCCCTTCTGCCAGCAACCACAACCTGAGCCCCCACGGCTTGGTACAACAGCTCAGCAGCTCTCTGTGCTGGCAACCAAATACAACTGAGCAGACACCAACTGCAATTTCAGCCTGCAAGCACACTACAGAGGCACAAGTTGTGCGTGGGGCATCTTCCATGATTTACCAAGAGCCTCTCCAGACAACACATATGCCTTAGAGGTCACTGTTTAAAACTGTTTCAATTTTTAAACATTCCCCTTTGTCTGGAGTTTTTAGTAGTCAAGAGTCCTTGTCTGCTGCTGGATGAACAGTCCGGGTGGGGAGCCCACTCTTCCAGGAATATTCCGGGGGGTGCCCGAAGTGGGTTCTCCATCCAAGCTGGTCTACAGCCAAGCAGAGTCTCCTCCTGGCTGCTTGCCTAAATGATTCATTAAAAACTGATATGATCATGGACTATGACCCTCTAACCAATTAAAGTTACAAAGTGGTATGTTTATTCACCAGCAGGCAGCACAGGAGTTGTCTCCAAAAGGTGTGACTGCCCTGTACAAGGTTCTTTGCACTCTATTTATTTCCCAAGATCTTACATACAATACATGTGCATAACCCCAGCTTCTTCCATCCCCACTCTGTATTAAAATGAGGCTATTAGTCCTTCATGTGTGCACAGTTCTTCTCTTGAATTGGGTTGGTTGTCTCAAAGGATGAAGTCAGGAGTCTCTTCCTCAGGTCTCTGTGACCCCCTGGCACGATCCAAGGTCCCCTGCTTTGTGATTGATTGATATAAAGTCCAGGTGCTGGTCATTGTTCTTACTGGTTTCAATCTGTTCTTCTAATGTTTCACTTACTCCATTTCCTTCTATAAACAAGTTCATAATGGCAAACAATAGAACAATCAGCTCTAGCTTAAGCATCGGACAATCATTAACCTCTCTTTTTTTATCTAATTTACACCCTGATCCATATAAATTACTTCTAAAATTTTAATTCTTTAAAATCATGATTCAGTGGCCCCCAAATGTTGGGGTGCCATCTGAGTGTTGGGGTGCCCCCGCGCAGCCCTCCAGCCAGTGAGGGTCATCTGCATCCACATCAACCGGGAGGACGCGACGGTGGCTATCATCTTCTTCCGGCCTCTCAGGGTGAGTGGGGACACCTGGAAAACCCCAAAATCTTCTGGGAAACCCCAAAATCTTCTGGGTACCCCCAAAATCACCTGGATACCCACAGAAAGTCACCTGGATACCCCTCAAAATCTCCTGGATCCCCCTCAAAATCACCTGGGAACCCCCCAAAAAAGTCACCTGGATACACCCAAAAATCACCTGAGTACCCTCAAAATCACCTGAATGCATCTGGGTACACCCCCAAATTACATGAGAACCCCCCAAATCTTCTAGATCCTCCCAAAATCACCTGGGAATCCCAAAATCATTTGGCTACCCCCAAAAAGTCACCTGGATACACCTGGATATCTCCCAGGATCACCTTCGTATCCCCCAAAAAACACTTGGTTCCCTTCAAAATCGCCTGGATACACCTGGGTACCCACCACAATCAAATGGATCCTCCCAAAAATCACCTGGATACCCCCAAAAATTCCCTGAGTACCCCAAAAATCACCTGGGTACCCCCAAAAAGAAGCTGGATACTCCTGAGTACACCTCAAGTTCACCTAGGTCCGCCCCCAATCTACCTGGATACACCTGGGTACTCCCACAAATCACCTGGGTCCCCCCAAAAAATCACCTGCATACCCCAAAAAAGTCACCCGGTTATATTTGGGAATCCCAAAAATCACCTGAATACCCCAAAAATCGCATGGGTACCCTCAAAATTCTCCTGGGAACCCCAAAATTCACCTGAGTACCTCCCCAAAATTCCCTGGATTCCCTCCCAAAATTACCTGGGTACCCCCAAAACCACCTGGGTCCTCCCAAAAAATCACATGGGTACACCTAGGTACCCCCAGAAATCACATGGATCTCCCCCAAAATTACCTAGGTACACCTGGGTACTCCCAAAAATTCTTGGGCCCCTGCTGAAACTGGTGGTCATGAGACCCCACTGCTTTGACTGGGTAGACGCAGTGTCCCGTTTATCCCATTGACTTGAATGGGTAGACCTGGGTAGAATGGGTAGAATGGTAGAATGGTGTCCTGTTTACCCCCATTTATCTCCAGTAAGCTTTCCCAGTGCTCCCAGTAATTCCCTGGAGGTCCTAGTAACCCCAGTGCCCCCTTTAGCCACTCCCAGTGCTCCCACTAACCCCCTGGAAGTCCTAGTAACCCCAGTGCCCCCTTTAGCCACTCCCAGTGCTCCCACTAACCCCAGTGTCCCCTCTTAGCCACTCCCAGTAACCCCTCCCAGTGCTCCCAGCTTGCTCAGTTTCCCCCATTCCTCCCTCCCTGTGCTTCCAACTCCCCTCCCAGTGCTCCCAGCTTCCCCCATTCCCCCCTCCCAGTGCTTCCAACTCCCCCCAGTGCTTCCGGTTCCTCTCCCAGAGCTTCCCCTTAGCCCTTCCAAGTACTCCCAGTCTAACCAGTGTAAGTAATAAAGAGCTTGACTCAGCCACTATATCAAGCAGCAATCAATTTATTAATTCTTTAATACAAAATGGTAAAATGTGAGCAAAGCAGTGGGGGTCTCCCCTCCAACTGCACACAGACTGCTGATTCCTGCTTGTATTTATTGAGAATCTTCATAAGCATTTCTCAGCAGTTTTTTTTTTTTTTTCTAGTTTCCTCCTAGTTTCTATTTGTGAAATCCAATTTATTAACCCCATTGTGACCAAGTGAAGTGATGTCCAGCTTCCCTTCTTCAGAAACAAACACCAGTGATCATGAGGTTCAGCTTTCCTTCTTCAGGACTATAAATCAGTGGTGGTGATGTCCAGCTTCCAGATGGTGGTCTGTCTCCTTTTCCAGGATTGTCCAGCCTTCCTTCTCATGATCATCAATTTTTAGCCTGTGATAAGCTCACTTCCTTCTTCTGTTCAGGTGATTACAATTCCTTCTATATATATGTATATATTCTAAAGCTGTAGTTCAAATCCTTTTATTACAAAGTAGCTTAAAGCTTATAATAATTTTATTTTCAAAGCAAATGATAATAATAATAATAATAATAATAATAATAATAATACTTCTGCATTCTTCTATCCTACATGTTAAAAGCCTATAAAGCTCATACTAATTGAAAAAGCTTAAAACTTATATTGTGAAAACTTTTAGCTCACATTCATTGTTTATAAGCAAGCAAAATATTAGTCAAAAAGCCTCTTTCCATGCTTTTTCCATTTGTTAATTAAAACGGTTTTTTATAATTGTCCTATGGCCTTTTTCCACACATTTCACAACCTCAGCTACAAAGGCCATCTTTTTCTACCTGACATGAAACACAACCCCACATTTCACACCAGTAACCCTTCCCAATCCAGCCCTGTTAATGGCTAGACCTGGTGTCCGTACATCCCCATTGACTTTAATTGGGAAGACCTGATGTCCTTTCTCTTCCATTCATTCAAGTGTGTAGCTCTGATGTCAAAAAAACCCCCATTCATTTCAGTGGCTACACCTGATGTCCCAAACATTTTGGGCTTAAAACCACCAATTTCAGAGTTGGAAATTCCCAATTTTTGGTGGGAAAATGCCCCACATTTTGTTATTTTCCCCCACAGATGAACCCAGATGCTTGGAGCTGAGGGCAGCACTGGACAGCCCTGCCATCGCCAGACCCTGGCAATCGGGGGAGGCGTGGCCGTGCCCCAGCCACACTTGGGTATCCTCAGCTCTGAAGGCAAGAGGGCAGGGCCAGGGTGGGCATGGCTTGAGGAGAGTGGGAATGGCCACCACATACCTGGCACACCTTGATGGGTGACATCAGCTCTGTCACCTCCCTGCCCCGCCCAGTGACCGCCCCACCCACCTGGAGGTCACCTGGGAGCCTGACTCCGTCCCTCGTCAGGTGACACTGCAACCAGGTGAGGCCATGGCCACTCTGACTCACCCACTTCTAACCACGTCCTTTTCTCACGTGGCCAGACTCTTTTCTCTCCCAGGTGAGGCTGAGGCTTGGTGGAAGGAGCCAATTGTGGAGCAGCAGCTTTTCTGCTGGGCCATGCCCCTTTTCATAAGCCATGCCCTCTTGCTTAAGCAATGTTGATATTGAGCTGCCCATCATCTCTATATGGGCTAAGCCATGCCCCCTTTTAGCAAGCCAAGCAGCACCCACTCAAACTTTCTCTTTATCCCTATGGGATCAAGCCCGCTCCATTGGGTTAGGCCATGCCCCTTGTCCAAAGCCACACCTCTTTCATTAAGCCATACCCACCCATAGCTGCAATTTCTATGTGGTTTACCCACGGCCACCAATGCCATAAGTTGTGAAGCCCCGCCCCTTTCTGCCCAAGCCACGCCCCATCTCAACAATTAGCCCCGTCCCCAGGCCAGAGCTGGGCGTGGCTGAGGCTCAGTGTCTTAAAATGGGCGTTTGTAATGCAGATATGGTGTGGGTTTTTCTTGTTGTTTGTAGATCTTGATCCTGGTTTATTTGCATTAAAACCCTACAGACTGGCTGGCTTAGCTTGAACACCTGCACAGATGGAGAGATGGCCTCCCACCCTCCCCTCTGTGTAACAGAGATGGGCAAAAAGAGGGAACAATTTCTCTTTTCTGCTCTCAAATCCAGCAGGAAGCTGACAGGGTTACCCCAGAGCTGCAGAGAAGGCTCTGTGGGATGAGCACATGGCGTTCTTGAAGCTGTGTGCTCACCCCGAGGCCTGCACAGAGGGGTTGCTCTGGGTGCCTCAGCCTGTTTGGCGCTGCCTCTTGCACCATTCTGGCCATGCTGGCACAGCACTCACTGCTTGCCCAGCGTCCCTGTCACCTGCATTGTCCCTGTTCATGACCTCTACATGCTGGCAGGAGCAGTGCCCGTGCAATGGGATGGAGTGAGACTTGGAAAGAATCCTCTGCAGTTGCCATGAGTTTGAACAGATGTACAACCTCTGCCGTGCCTGGCAAGTGTTTCCTGGCAGCCCACAGTGCAGCCTCCAATCCCTGGGAGTTCACAGGGTGCACTCTGCACTCCAGCACCCATTAATGCATGCAGGAGGTGAAGTGCTTTTCCTGGCATTCCTGCCTAAAATTAGATGGGTTTGAGCTTGAATGTTCAGCTTAGGCAAATTTTGTCCTCATCATGGAAGTGCAGTTATCTGCACTAAGGAAACCTTCTTAGTGCTACACTCTCCATTCCCTGCTTTCCAGCCACAATATCCACAGCCTCTTTCTGCAACATCCTCCCCTAAATTTCCTTCTGCTGCCCTGACTGCAGGAAGGGCTTCAAGCACAACTCCACCCTCGTCAGGCACCTGTGCATCCACACTGGGGAGAGGCCCTACGAGTGTCCCCAGTGTGGGAAGAGCTTTTCCAGGAGCTCTCACTTGACCCACACCAACAGAGGCACTGGTAAGTTAAGCTCTGCAAGTGCCCCGACTGTGGGAAGAGCTTCGTGCTCTGCTCAAACTCCATCCCCAACAAGAGGACCCATGTTGGGCAGAGCCCTGGTGACCCACATTCGCAGTGATTAAGGTTGGGAAGACACCTGGCTGTGGGTCTCCACATCCTCCTGGACCCCCACAGGCACCTGGAAGAATTCTGGGACTGGAACATCCATCAAGACTTTGATCAACATTGGAAATTGATTGGGAAAAGATGATTTGTTGACGTTAGAGCCCCAAAAATCTCATCTGCTCTGTCCAGATTTTTCTTCATGTGGCATCAAGCAAAGCTGAGTGATCTTGGAGATCTTTTCCCAGCTGAAAAATTTCCATGTTTATCCCATCAAAACACCCACAACTGGGGTAAAATAAAGAAATGAAGCAGAGATCTAAAGCTGAATCATTTTACTGGGATTTGAGCGTGAATTTGAGGTTCATGAGAATACTGAGGGGTCTTTAGGCGTTCTACAACCACACAAGCCAAGGAACATTGCCATGATCATGTAGTTTTTGCAGAATGTGTCCACCTGAGCCCCTCTGTTCTCCAGGAATTCTGGTTGTCTGTCCCAGTCTTTGGCCTGGGTCTCCCTATCCAGGGTGTCCCCCCCAAAGTGCCCAAACCACTGCTGAAGTGCCAGAGCTGCTCCTGGCTGTGGATGTTCCTGTGCACCAACCTCTCCTGGTCAGTGCCGTGGGGGGCTGGAAAGGGTTTTAGAGACTCCTGGGGGGACTGAGAGAGGCTTTTGTGGCTCTTGGGGACATTTGTGGTGCTGGGAGGGGGTTTGGTGCCCTTCTGGGGGGGTTGTGAGGGGGTGATGGGGTCCTGGGAGGGCTGTGTGTCTTGGAGGGAATTTGGGTGAGGCTTGGGGGAGATGGGAAGGGTTTTTTTGTGATTTTGAGGGACATTTATGTTTCAGGGAGTGCTTAAGGTTGTCCTGTGCAGGAGCTGTGGGGTGGTTTAAGGGTCTGGAAGTGGCTTTGGGGCTGGAAGGAGGTTTTAGGCAGTTGTGACTCCCCCCAGACCCCCAAAGTTACCACCAGACCCTGCCCCAAAGGTACTGCCAGTGTTTGGGGGCTCCATGTTTGGGTTCCTCTTCCTGGTGCTGCAGGGAAGGTGAGGGGGGATCCCCAGGGCCTTGTGCGCCCCCCCCAGACGCAGCGCCCCCCTCAGGCGCGCGCCGCAGGCGCAGCCGTGGCCCTTGCGCTCTGTGCCCAGGGAATGAAAAAGTCTTCCCCCACAGTGAGGATCAGAGGTGTGAGCCTGTGCTGGCCACCTTTGGTTGTTCCTTTTCCTTGGGAAGAATGCCTCGTGCAGGGGCATTTGTGGTGATGCTGTGTAGGTTCTAACAGGCTTTGTTGGGTGGGAAAGAAGAGAAGAGTGTTTGGAGAATTGCCACTGAAGGCAAAGTGTCCCGTGCAGGGAGGGGCACGCCAGAGGTGTCTCTGTTGCAGCAGCAGATGTGGGCTCTGCCTCTTTTGGGTTGGAAGGCCAAGGCAAAGCCAGGGCTGGGCTGCAGCTGCTGCTGCTGCTGCTGTGTGAGCCCTGCCGTGCGTGTGGGCGCTGCCAGAGCCTGTGTGGGGATGGGCTGGAGCTGCAGCTTCCTTGTCCTTTTGTTTGACAGATTCAGTCTTTGGATTAGAAATCTCATTTCTCTTAACCCTTGCCTCTTCCCAGCCTTGCCTGGAGAGTGAGTGCTGGCACAGCCCTTTTTGCAGATTATTAGACATGTTGGCCTAAGAATGTCTCTCTTTCTCTTGCTGTGCAGACCCATTGCCTACAGTACATTTGTGATTGAGGAAGGGCAGAGTCAGGGTGGGGAGTTGGATTTTCTGGATTAAGCAATATTTTGTTCTCAAGTGGGATGTCATTTGTTTTTTGTAAACGCAGACATAGCAGTTTGCAAAAGCATTTTATTCCCTAAGAAAAGGAAACCTTTCAGGCTTCGAATCATCTTTAGAATTTTTAGGTCTCTGATGGATGGGTTATTGCTGAAGAGATGAATAGTCTGCAGCTGAGCATAGTGAGAATAACTTTCTGTCCAAAGGTAATTTGCAGGTGCCTAATCTTTGGAATTTCTGTCCTCATGGAATAGAAACACTACTTGGTTGTCTAACTTTTCATGTGTTTTGGATTGGTTTTCTTTCCTACCCTCCAAATTCACAGATTTTTGGCACTGGAATATTTGGTCCTTGAAATACCCTTGGTCCGCCAATTTTTTTCCTGGGTCCTACATATGGGGCAGCAGCAGAGGGCTCCAGAAAGCACCACCTTGTGATGGAGTGTCTGAGCGGTTGGGTGGGGCTGGTGAGACTCCCAGGCAGAAATGTGAGCTTTGCGTGTGGGTTTGCAGCACACAGCCCTGGGCAGTGCTGGGAGCGAGCTCTGCCCTGCTGACAGCCACATTGGCAACAAGGAGAGCCCCTGGCTTTGTGCTGGCTGATTTCTTACAGCTCGTGGCATAAGCCAGGGTCAGAGCATGAGGGCACGTCCCCTCACTTAGTGTCTTCTGCTTTTCTGCATTCCTGTTTTTCCTAAAAGGTCATTTTGTAAGAGCTTCAGTTTCACCTTGACCACCCAAATCCTGAGTTTAAAACGCTTGTCATGTGAACCCTGTGGGCAGTGTTCCCTTTGTATTACACGGCCTTTGGGGTGAAGAACAGTCAGTGTATCCCTGATGTGATTCCAAGAAAATGTTGAGTGATCTTTGGGTTCCTTTCTCTCTGTTTTTCTTTCAAGGAGAATATTAATGTTGCCCCTGAGCCTTCAGGAGAGGACACCATGAACAGGGCTGCAGCAGAGGAAGCTCCATCTGGCACCGAGAGCTGCGGGAACAGTTCCCCAGAGCCCGAGGAGCCTGGTAAGGAGAGAGCCCCCATTGGTTTAGAGAGGTGTGAGACGGCTGCTCTGAGCCTGCCTGTGACAGGAGGGGAGATCAGAAGAGTTGATTTCTTGTCTGCAGGGCTGGTGTTTCCTGGTGCCTTTAGTTCCAATCCTGCACTGGAACAGGCTCCCCGAGCCCTGCCCTCCACGCTTCTCCAGAGGCTCTGACACTGAGTCCTCTGCTGTGGCAAGAGAGCAGGGACTAAATCTGACATGGTGGGAGTTGTGTCACCAACCTGCGTGTCCCAATTTGGTTCATAACTCAGCTCACAGCAACCTTCAGCTTCAGCCATTTCAGCGAGGGCTGAGGTCTCTCTGTCAGCACAGAGAAAGAACAAGGCTGGGCTTCTTTGGGGGGGCTGGGGCTGTCTGTGTTTCAAGCTCTCGTGGGTGCCATTTGCACTGCGAGTGCTGAGACTTTATCGAGGAACTTGAATGCTTTACACAGTTTTGGGAAATATGGCAGGATCCCTGTTCTCTAAAGAGTTGGCTTCAAATTCCCAAGTGAGAGTCTGCCTTCAGGCCATCTCTTACAGTCCGTGACAGAAGGACAATTGCTGCCCAAGGGAAACGTACACAGGGGCCAATATTGACTCAGTGTTCTCTTTTCTTCCCAGATCCCACATGATCGATGTCTCCTGGAGGGGTGCCCTGCGTGGGAGGAAGAGACAGAAGGAGAGCCTGTGACTACCAGGCAGGTAGAATCCCTCTGTCTATAGTGATATGTTTAGAATGATATAGTTATATTTTTCTATCTATAAATCTGTTATTTTTAGAAATACAGTATATTTATAGATGTATAGTTGTATTTATATGCCTAAATAGGTATAGACCTAAAGAGGTAAAATATTATATATATATTATTTATTTATTTATTTAGGTAGTATAGTTATAATCATGTATGCATAGGTATATTAGTAGATATACATTTTTAGTTTTATCTATGTAGATTGTTACAGTTATTTACATGTATATATGTTTTTTTAAATATGTGCATAGTTATATACTCATAGCTACATGGGTGTTTAGGTACATAGGTTAGTATCTATATAAGTACAGACTAGTTTTTAACCTTTTTCCCTCTCTCCGTTTGTCCTTTTCCCCCTGTGCCCCCTCTGTCCCTGTTCCTGTGCTGGGTCCGAGCTGGCGGCCGGGCCGGGCAGGGCAGCAGTTCCAGCCCCGGGGGTCCCTGGAGCGGTGGCAGCTGCCGGTGGCCCCAGGCAGTGTCCCCTGAGGAGCTGCTGAAGGACGGTGAGACAGAGGGGTCTGAGGGGGCTGAGGAGTCGGTGACACTGCAGGGACAGTGACCTTGAGGGGCTGGGGGGACTGAGGGGTGTGGGGCAGCAGAGGGCAATGGTGGCACTGAGGTGACAGGGAAGTGGCACAGGCTGAGGGGGGTGGCAGGTCTAAGGGGACAGGATGGGTCAGAAGGGATTGAGTGGGGTGACAGGACTGTGAGGGGCTGAAGAAGCTGAAGGGGGCCGGGGCTTTGCCCAGGGGACGTGGGGCTGAGGGGATTGAGGGGGCCAGCAGGGAGCACAGAGGGCTCTGGGACTGCAGCTCTGCCAGGCCTGGGAACCAATTCCAGAGCCTCCACTTTTGCCACAGCTGCCCTGAAGACCCTGAGGACAGGCGGAGACTGGCAGGAGGCAGCAGGGAGAAGCTGAAGGCCACCAGCAAGAGCAGTGAACAGGGAGCTGCTGCTGCCAGCCGAGAGCCTGGTGAGGCCACAGGGCTGCTGAGGCAGGGTGGGGCTGAGGGTGGCGTGGGCTTTGGCCGTGGGCTTTGGCCCAAACTTTTTCTTTCTAACCCTCCTGGGGAGGCACTGAGATTTTCCCTTCCCTGACTGAAGGGCAGGTGCTGCCAAGGGAAACGTCCCAATCCTGACTCAGTGTTCTCTTTTCTTCCCAGGTGTCCCATCTGCTGTCCCTGTCCAGGAGAGCTGCTCTGCACGGCAGGAAGCAAGGATGGTGTTGCCTTGATTTTTTTAGCCTTCTGATGTTTTTTTAGTTTTTGAATTCTTTCTCACATAAGTGTTTTAAATAGAAATAATGTTTGTGTAAATACTATTTGTTTTCATTCCTCTTTTGAGGAGGGAACTATTGATGGACTTTTGGTTTCACCAATGGGATTGGAAAGGTGGCAACCTAAACTTCCAATCCATGATCTGGGTGGAAAGTTGGATACTTAGATTGGTAGTTACCCATTCACAGATAGTTTGTATTATGTATCAATTTATATATATATATTGTATGTAATGCGTAGTATTTAATCTATATTTACTTCTATATATGAAAGTGGTTATATATGTCTATCTTTCTATTTAAACATGTATGGAGATGTATAGTTGTATAATTGTATCAACTGAGTTCTTGGTAGAGGGCTGTTTAGATTGAGATAACTGATATTTTTGTATTCCTAAATGGCCTTTAAGCTTGTAGTAATACGTAATAAGTTGTTAAACACCTAATTGATCTTTGTGTATAGTGAGTTGTTGTAGAGGTTGACAATAAATGAAGTTTCTGTTAACTGAAGTTGGTATTTGTATATTTATACATAGCATTGTTGTGAAAATCGAATAAATTCCTTTTTTTAACCTAAATTGAGATCTGCATAGCTCTATATTGTCAGAAAGGGTGTAGCAATTTCTAATAAATGACATTTTTCATGTGAAATCAATTCTTGTGTATTTGTCAATCAGCAGTGCAGCTGTCGCAATCTGCAAGAAATTACAATTGTCAGCTGTGCTGGGTGTTTTGTGATTGGTGCTATCCAGAGCAATGAGCAGATGGAAATGCTGGAGGATTTGGGCCATGAAAATCTCCAGCCATGCCCAGCACATGCCCCACTTGCACTCAGGCTGGCCCAGGAAAGCGCAGATTTGGGATGGCAGCAGAGCCACACGTTGGCTCAGAACTCGCTGCAAAGGCCTGCTGAGAAAAGTGCGGGACTGCACGGAGCGTCCAACTCCAACCAGAGCCACCCAGGGAGGACAAATCCACCCCCATGGCACGGGCAGCTCTTTAGCAAGCGCTCCAAGTGTCCCTCTGAAGGTCATCCTGGAGCCCAGAAGCCAACAGGGATCTCTTGGAACTCTGGGCCCTGAGAATTTCAGACTTGCTGTGCTGACAGGCACTGACCCCCAAGGAAACACTGCATTTGATCTGAGGCCTTGGAAAAGGCTTCCAAAATTGAATGAAAGCCCTGGGATTATGGGTGTGTAGTTTGAATAGAAGTGTATGATATCACATGGTGGAAAACTTGGAGATTAAAGTTTTAGTACATACTAATATATATAAAGGAGGATTTAGGGCATAGGTTAAGTCCTTCTTTTTCACCTTCTTCATCATGGGTTTGGGTGGTATTTTGCAAGTCAGTAGAAAAATCAGCATTGTAGGCAATGGGTGGTTTGCTACTGGGTTAAAAGTAAAAAAAATTAGGGTGTCATTTATTAATTGGACAGTTTTTTCTTAAAGACCTTGTAAAGAAAGAGATAGGGATCCATTTTTGATTTGTTAGCTAGAAGTGTTGTAGACCACACTGGGGGTGAATGGAAGCCACAGGGCCCATACTGGGAGTGATCTGGGCCTCGTGGATGGAACTGGCCCAGCCCCTGGGGCCGCCAAAGCCACTCCAGCAGTGCCCTCCTGCCCCGGGCAGGGCAGAGAACACCCAAGGAAAGGCTCGTGCTGGGCTCAGGGCAGGGACAGGGCACTCCCCTGGACTGCCACGGGCACAACAGCGCCGGCCTGGGGACAGGATTGGGATTTATGTCTCAAGGAATCCCAGCAGGGATTCCTTCTCTTCTCACTGCTGTCATTGGATTGGTCATGAATTCAAATAATTTCCCCATGGAATTCCCATGGAAGGGGAATGGGGGGGAGATCCATCCATGGAATTCTCACCTGTCTGAGATGAGAGTGAGATCCAGCCACAGAATTGCCATGGGAATTCCTGCATTCCCAAGTCCCCCCATTTCTGAATCCCATATTCCCATAGGAATTCTCATTCCCCTCCCACACCCACCTTTGTGCTCCAGAGCCTCCCAACCATATCTGATGTATTTTGGGGGCCCTTCCACACAGATGTGTCCCAGGTAAAGCTTCATCTGCTCCACCATGATCCCTTTGGATTCCCAGCACCTCTGGGTGATCCAGGTGGCACCGTCGGACACTGCAAAGCTCCCAGATCCCAGCTGGAAGGAGATGAAATCCCACCTGTCACAGCTGTACTGGTGGGATCCGTGGATTCTCTGTTGGAAAGGAGGTCACAGCTGGAAACCACCTGCACTATGTGGAGACCTGGGAATGAGCAGAGAACAGACCCATGGAGTCGTTTCCCAGCCCTGTTGGAAACCAGACAGAAATCTCCCAGGACCCCGTGCACACAGGCTTAGAGGCAGAAAAGAATGCAGGGCTTGGTTTGAAACCCTCGGAGAAACTGTGATACATCAAGTCACACAGACATGAAGTGGGGATGTAAGTTTTAGTTTTAGGTGAGTAAAAATGTGCCTTAAGTGTCTTAAGCAGATAAGAGACTGTATTGGTTGATAGAAAAGCCCTAAAATCCAGTTTAAATTTCAGCAGCATTACCTTGTACAAAGTTAACTAAGTCCTAGACATAACATAAATATAACAGAGCATTGCTAACATTGCTAGACAGAATAGACAGGGTGTAGGCCTTGTGTAAGAAATGATGACCATTGTCACCCAACTCTGTTAGACCAGGATAGGTCAAAAAGACAGCAATAGCATCGTGTTTGTGGCTGACTGGATGATTTATGAATAGAGTGCATTGTATCAGGGGTGCTGCTGCTGCTTCTGCTTGGCACATGGGGACTCTATGCAGGAAGGCATTTTGCACGATGGCACGGCCTGTAACACTCGGAGCTTTGTGAGACTGATCCAGCCACTTCATAAACGACTTTTACAGCAAGCAGCAGCCTCTCTTGTTCCTCAGCTGGCCTGCTCAAACTTGACAGTTGTTGTTGGAACCCTGGGCACTGAGAATTTCAGACTTGCTGTGCTGACAGGCACTGGCACCCAAGAAAACATTTGACCTGAGGCCTTGGAGAAGGCTTCCAAAACTGGGATTATGGATGTGTAGTTTGTATAGAAGTGTACAATGTCACATAGAGGAAAAATTAGAGTTTAAGGGTTTAGAATATAGTAACATATATATATAGAGAGAGAAAGATGGAGGTTTTAGGGCATAGGCTTGGTCCTTCTTTTTCACCTTCTTCATGGGTTTGGGTGGTATTTTGTACTTGGGTAGAAAAATCCTCATGGTGGGCCAAAGGTGATTGGTTATTGGTTAAAAGTAAAAATAATTTAGGTGTCCATTCTTAATTGGACAATTCATCCTTAAAATACCTTGTAGAGAAAGAGATAGGGGTCCATTTTTGATTTGTTAGCTGGAAGTGTTGTAGAACTCACTATTTGTGGGACTGTGATATAGATAAGAATTAATAAACATCTGAGTCTGAACACAAAACATTGTCTAGAGCATTTAATCCTGACTGGCAAAAAGGAGATAAAACACAACACAAGCTCCCTCTTGCCTTGAGCCAATGCCTGCCTGCAGCTTGGGCTGCCTTTGCCAGCTCTCTTTTTCCAAGCGTTGGACTCCCAGGCTTCTGCTCCAGCCCAGGGACATTGGTTATTTCCATCACCTGCTAGTTTTACACCATGAACCATTCTGGTTTTACCTAAGAGGTGAATCATTCAGATTGTGGTGCTTTCTTGTACACAATATTAAGACCAAGAATATGCTGTTCTTACAGCTTGGATAGTGCCTGCTCCTCTGCCATTTATTCCACAGTACATGACTAAAGAAAATCTAAGTGTACTAAGTTAAAAAGTTTCTTAGTTTAAGCTACAGCTTAGTGCAAATATGTGTTAAAAGAGAAAGAGTGCCATAATGCCCCTTTTCTTTTTCGGTCACTAGTGGATACCTCACTGAAGGATACAGAACGACTCAAAAATGTTGTGCAAACAATGAAGAAAAGGCAGCACAAAATTCCCTGTGGATGACGAGGTTAGAAAATCTCTTTGAATCCGTATCACTGTTTCTCACCGCATCTACTTAAACTGACAATAAATTAGGCTGATTTTCTCCACACTGAGGCAGTTTTGCAATGAAGCAGCAGCGTGCCATGATGCTAAATAAGAATCTGGCATTACCTATAATGTTCACTGCTCCAAAGTGTATCAGTACACAGCAAGCAGACTGGGTTATCACAGGTTTATTACATTATATTATATTATAGTATAGTATATTTATATATAATTATATATAAATACTATAAAAATGTTTATTGTAGCTGAAGGAGTTTCAGGCATGTGAGTGCCTGATCTCTCTTTTCCTCTAAAGGCTCTGCCTCCCTAAGCCCTTTTTACCTGCTGTGCTTTGGCATGAGAGCCATTCAAGCCCGAAACACAAGAGCACTGGACTTCAAGTGCAAAGCCTCTCTCTCTTTGCCATGGGATTGCTTTTCCTCTGCAGCCTCCATGGGTAAGGGCTCTGTGGGAGCAGGGGCCATCACAGCCTGTGACCTGCACACAGAGCCAGGAAAAGGAGCAGATCCTGCTGCATTCTGCTCCTGCTGATCCCTGCAGCAACTCCCTGCCAGTTCCTCCAGGGAACTTCACACCAAGGGCTTCCATCCTTGCAGTGGCTGTGAGAACTTGGTGCTTCCCAGTTCTCCAGCATCCTTCTGGATTCTGGAGCATCTCAGCACGAGTGTTCATGGCCCTTCCTGCATCCCTAGCCTGCAGCAGTCACAGTCACTGTTGCCTCCCCCTTACTGCAGCTCATTTGCCAAAGTGCTGCCAAAGGCAGCAGAGCTGGCTCAGGGTCCCTGTGGCATTTTGTCTTCTTTTTCTGTTAGAGCCGGGATTAAATGCTCGAGAGACAGATTTCATGTTCGGACTCAGATATTTATTAATTCTCATCTATGTTACAGTCTCACAAGCTGTGAGTTCTAGCTAACAAAGTAGAAAATGGCTCTGTCTCTATCTCTTTCCAAGGTCTTTGAAGAACAAACTGTCCAATTATGAAATGAAACCTAAATTATTTTCCTTTTAACTCAATAACCAACCACCCATGGTCCACAATGCGGATTTTCTTAACCAATTACAAAATACCACCCAGACCTATGAAGAAGGAAGTGAAAAAGAAGGACTTAGCCTATGCCCTAAATCCTCCTTTATATATATTACTATATACTAAAACCTTAAACTCCAAGTTTTCCACCATGTGATATCATACACTTCTATTCAAACTACACACCCATAATCCCAGTGCTGTCATTCAATTTTGGAAGCCTTTTCCAAGGCCTCAGATCAAATGCAGTGTTTTCTTGGGGGTCAGTGCCTGTCAGCACAGCAAGTCTGAAATTCTCAGGGCCCAGGGTTCCAAGAGATCCCTGTTGGCTTCTGGGCTCCAGGATGACCTTCAGAGGGACACTTGGAGCACTTGCTAAAGAGCTGCCCGTGCCATGGGGGTGGATTTGTCCTCCCTGGGTGTCTCTGGTTGGAGTTGGACGCTCCGTGCAGTCCCGCACTTTTCTCAGCAGGCCTTTGCAGCGAGTTCTGAGCCAACGTGTGGCTCTGCTGCCATCCCAAATCTGCGCTTTCCTGGGCCAGCCTGAGTGCAAGTGGGGCATGTGCTGGGCATGGCTGGAGATTTTCATGGCCCAAATCCTCCAGCATTTCCATCTGCTCATTGCTCTGGATAGCACCAATCACAAAACACCCAGCACAGCTGACAATTGTAATTTCTTGTAGATTGCGACAGCTGCACTGCTGATTGACAAATACACAAGAATTGATTTCACATGAAAAATGTCATTTATTAGAAATTGCTACACCCACACTGACAATACATAACTATGCAGATGTCAATTTAAGTTAAAAAAAGGAATTTCTTAGATTTTTAAACCAATGCTATGTAAAAATATACAAATACCAACTTCAGTTAACAGAAACTTTATTTATTGTCAACCTCTACAACAACTCACTATACACAAAGATCAATTAGGTTTTTAACAACTTAATTGTCCTAGGTTACAATGTAAAATTGTGCCCAAGGTTTGTATTCTATCCCCATGAGCCATTGGAGCCAGGGTGGGGCAGTGTTTTCCTTATCTTCTGTTAACGAGCCTAACAATGCCTTGCCACATGACTCATAGATAACTTCCTCCGGGAGTTATCTCTGTTTAATGGGCCATCAAGGACCCACTGCATGACTCATAGAATGAGATGATCCCCATTGTGAGATGCTGCGCCCAGGGGGGGGAGCCAAGCATTCCCACCTGGATAAATCCAGGGTTTGGGACAGCACAAGCAGCTTTAATCCACTGGACTCCCAGAGGAGACAAGAGCTGCCAGAAGTTTCTACAGGAATCACTGCTTCGACCAGACCATCTCATCTGGGCTGCCACTACCACCCTAACAGGGTGTCAGGTTGTATTCTGACTCTGTCAGGTTTTTTTTTTTTTGTACTATTACTTTTATTTTATTTTACTTTATTTTCTTTTCATCTTATTAAATTGTGTTTCTGACTTGGAGTCCTTCACTGGTTTTGCTTTCAAACCAGCACATTAATTTATTACTACTTACTAGAAGCTTAAAGGCCATTTAGGAATACAAAAATATCAGTATCTCTATCTAAATTGCCTATACAAATAGCAAAATACCTATTAAAGAGCCATATAACTACAAGTATAAAGAACTGAACACAGATAAAAATACATACTTCTATATACATATATACACATACATGTAATTAAAAACATATGCTTATGTACACACATTATACATAGCATATATCCATAAATATAACAACATACATACAGAAATATTCTTATACAAAAAGCAACAAACATATATAAATATCCATATAATTATCCCTCCCTGTGTTCAAGTCCATTTGTCTTTAAACCAAACTCTAAGCAGAGGGATTTCAGCTGCCCCATCTTCAATGCCTTTCACTCCATCTTAGCTTCCTCCTGTGCAGAGCAGCTCTCCTGGACAGGGGCAGCAGATGGGACATCTGGGAAGAAAAGAGAACACTGAGTCAGGATTGGGACGTTTCCCCTGGCAGCACCTGCCCTTCAGTCAGGGAAGGGAAAATCTCAGTGCCTCCCCAGGAGGGTTAGAAAGAAAAAGTTTGGCCAAAGCCCACGGCCAAAGCCCACGCCACCCTCAGCCCCACCCTGCCTCAGCGGCCCTGTGGCCTCACCGGGCTCTGGGCTGGCAGCAGCAGCTCCCTGTCCACTGCTCTTGCTGGTGGCCTTCAGCTTCTCCCTGCTGCCTCCTGCCAGCCTCTGCCTGTCCTCAGGGTCTTTAGGGGCAGCTGTGACAAAAGTGGAGGCTCTGTAATTGGTTCCCAGGCCTGGCAGAGCTGCAGTCCCAGAGCCCTCTGTGCTCCCTGCTGGCCCCCTCCATCCCCTCAGCCCCACTGTCCCCTGGGCAAAGCCCCGGCCCCCTTCAGTTTCTTCAGCCCCTCACAGTCCTGTCACCCCACTCAATCCCTTCTGACCCATCCTGTCCCCTTAGACCTGCCACCCCCCTAAGCCTGTGCCACTTCCCTGTCACCTCAGTGCCACCATTGCCCTCTGCTGCCCCACACCCCTCAGTCCCCCCAGCCCCTCAAGGTCACCATCCCTGCAGTGTCACCGCCTCCTCAGCCCCCTCAGGCCATTTTGTCTCACCGTCCTTCAGCAGCTCCTCAGGGGACACTGCCTGGGGCCACCGGCAGCTGCCACCGCTCCAGGGACCCCCGGGGCTGGAACTGCTGCCCCGCCCGGCCCGGCCGCCAGCTCGGACCCAGCACAGGAACAGGGACAGAGGGGGCACAGGGGGAAAAGGACAAAGGTTAAAAACTAGTCTGAACCTATAGAGATACTAATCTATGTACCTAATCATCCATGTAACTCTAAGTACATAATTATGCACATTTATAAAAATATTAATATAAAAAATCACTATCCACAAAGATATATGTAACTATGTATATCTATAAATATAACAACGCATACATGATTATAACTACCTAAATCTAAATCTAAGTCTATATATACTAAAAAATATACTGTATTTTTATAAATACAATTATGTAGATACGTAAATATGACTACATAATTCTAAATGTATAACTATAGACAGAGGGATTCTACCTGCCTGGTAGTCACAGGCTCTCCCTCTGTCTCTTTCTGCCACACAGGGCACCCCACCAGGAGATGTTGATCACATGGGATCTTGGAAGAAAAGAGAACACTGAGTCAATATTGGCCCTTGTGCACATTTTCCTGGGGCAGCAATTGTCCTTTTATCATGGACTGTAAAAGATGACCCGAAAGGCAGACTCTCACTTGGGAATTTGAAGCCTACTCCTTAAAGAACAAAAATCCTTCAAAGTTCCAAAAACTGTAAAGCATTCAAGTACCTCAGTAAAGTCTCAGCACTCGCAGTGCCAATGACACCCACGAGAGCTTGAAACACAGACAGCCCCAGCTCCCTCAAAGAAGCCCAGCCTTGTTCTTTCTCTGTGCTGACAGAGAGGCCTCAGCCCTCGCTGAAATGGCTGAAGCTGAAGGTTGCTGTGAGCTGAGTTATGAAGCAAACTGGGACACACAGGTTGGTGACACAACTCCCACAATGTCAGGTTTAGTCCCTGCTCTCTTGCCACAGCAGAGGACTCAGTGTCAGAGCCTCTGGAGAAGCGTGGAGGGCAGGGCTCGGGGAGCCTGTGCCAGTGCAGGATTGGAAATGAAGGCAGCAGGAAGCACCAGCCCTGCAGACAAGAAATCAACTCTTCTGATCTCCCCTCCTGTCACAGGCAGGCTCAGAGCAGCCGTCTCACACCTCTCTAAACCAATGGGGGCTCTCTCCTTACCAGGCTCCTCGGGCTCTGGGGAACTGTTCCCGCAGCTCTCGGTGCCAGATGGAGCTTCCTCTGCTGCAGCCCTGTTCATGGTGTCCCCTCCTGAAAACTCAGGGGCAACATTAATATTCCCCTTGAAAGAAAAACAGAGAGAAAGGAACCCAAAGATCATTCAGCATTTTCTTGGAATCACATCAGGGATACAGGAACTGTTCTTCTCCATGCCCAAAGGCTGTGTAACACAAAGGGAACACGGCCCACACAGTTCACATGACAAGCATTTTAAACTCAGGATTTGGGTGGTCAAGGTGAAACTGAAGCTCTCACAAAATGACCTTTGAGGCAAAACAGGAATGCAGAAAAGCAGAAGACACCAAGTGAGGGGACGTGCCCTCATGCTCTGACCCTGGCTTATGCCACGAGCTGTAAGAAATCAGCCAACAGAAAGCCAGGGACTCTCCTTGTTGCCAATGTGGCTGTCAGCAAGGGCAGAGCTCGCTCCCAGCACTGCCCAGGGCTGTGTGCTGCAAACCCACACGCAAAGCTCACATTTCTGCCTGGGACTCTCACCAGCCCCATCCAGCTGCTCAGACACTCCATCACAAGGTGGTGCTTTCTGGAGCCCTCTGCTGCTGCCCCATATGTAGGACCCAGGCAAACATTGATGGACCCAGGGTATTTCCAGGATCAAATTTTCCAGTGCCAAAAATCTGTGAATTTGGAGGGTAGGAAAGAAAACCAACCCAAAAGACATGAAAAGTCAGGCAACCAAGTAGTGTTTCTATTCCACTGAGGAAGGAAATGCCCAAGATTAAGCACCTGCAAATTACCTTTGGACAGAAAGATATTTTCACTATGACTAACTGCAGAATATTCATCTCTTCTTCAATAGCCTGTCCATCAGAATCCTAAAGATTCTAAAGATGGTTTAGAGCCTGCAAAGTTTCCTTTCATCATGGAATGAAATGCCTTTGCAAACTGCTATATGTGAGTTTACATAAGACAGTCCACTTGAGAATAAGAGATTGCTAAATGCAGAAAATCCCACTCCCCACCCTGACTCTGCCCTTCCTCAATCACAAATGTACTGTAGGCAATGGGTGTGCACAGCAAGAGAAAGAGACATTCTTTGGCCAACACATCTAATAATCTGCAAAAAGGCCTGTACCAGCACTCACTCTCCAGGCAAGTCTGGGGAGAGGCAAGAGTTAAGAGAAATGAGATTCCTAATCCAAAGACTGAATCTGTCAAACAAAAGGACAAGGAAGCTGCAGCTCCAGCCCATCCCCACACAGGGCTCTGGCAGCACCCACACGCACGGCAGGGCTCACACAGCAGCAGCAGCAGCAGCTGCAGCCCAGCCCTGGCTTTGCCTTGGCCTTCCAACCCAAAAGAGGCAGAGCCCACATCTGCTGCTGCAACAGAGACACCTCTGGCGTGCCCCTCCCTGCACGGGACACTTTGCCTTCAGTGGCAATTCTCCAAACACTCTTCTCTTCTTTCCCACCCAACAAAGCCTGTTAGAACCTACACAGCATCACCACAAATGCCCCTGCACGAGGCATTCTTCCCAAGGAAAAGGAACAACCAAAGGTGGCCAGCACAGGCTCACACCTCTGATCCTCACTGTGGGGGAAGACATTTTCATTCCCTCTTCTTCTGAAAATCTTGCTTGATCAACAATAAATAGATAACTAAATAAGAATGGGAATAATTAAACTCAAGGATCCTTTGCTTCTCAGCCATGTTACAATGTCCAATTAGATAATTAAAAAGGAATGAAAAGAATTAAATTCAAGGATCCTTTGCTTCTCAGCCATGTACCAACATCCAATTAGTCAACTAAATAAGAATGGGAATAATTAAACTCAAGAATCCTTTGCTTCTCAGCCATGTTACAATCTCCAATTAGATAATTAAAAAGGAATGAAAAGAATTACATTCAAGAAACCTTTGCTTCTCAGCCATGTAACAACATTCAAAACTCTCAGTCCAGCCTCTTTCATTCCCATCCAATGGGGTTACCTGAGCACAGGGAGACCTTTCAGGCAGGGAGTTCCTGATCTCCCGGATCATCTTCTCAACAGCCAGGCCAAGATCCAGCTGGGGTGATTCCTCTCCTGCAGGTGCATTCTGTGCTGAGCTGGAGGCCGTTGATGCTGCACAGCCAGCACTGCCAGCTGGAGCATGAGGGGCTGAAGTGCCCGGTGCAGCTGCAAGAATCCAAACACGTGAGTCAGGCTCCAGAATGTGGCTTTGGGACACAGAGCTCTATGGCTGCCTTGGATCAAATATCAGAGAAAGCACACAGGAAAACCAGGCAGAGAATATTTTGACTTTCTAGTGCCCCTTCTTACAAGGCTTGACAACTTCTGTCTCAGAAAGACAGAGCACTGTGGAAAAAATACTTCAAAGGGTCACTTTTCATGACCTTTTGGAAAAGCAAGGCTAGGATTCTTTTCCTACCTGGTGGGTTGGAGGCTGGGGGCTGCTGCTCCCTGTGGAGCTGCTGGAGACTGCAGGGCTGGAACCTGAGCACCTCCCGGTCGAGCGGAGGCAGCTGCTCCCTGTACAGCTCCTGCAAGCGGCTGGGGGGCCCCTCCCATCCGAGCAGCCACAGCCGCTCGCCGTGGAAGCCGAGGAAGTGGCAGGGCAGGATCCAGGGCACCTCCCGCTCGGCGGGCAGCGGCCGTTCCCTGTAGAGCTCCTGGAAGTGGCTCGGCCCCTCCCGCCGGGCCGGCCCCGGCCGGTCCCTGTGCAGCAGGTGGAAGCTGCAGGGCGGGCGCCGGGCCAGCGGCGGCCGCTCCCTGGGCGGCTGCTGGAAACGGCCGGGCCGGGGCCAGCGCAGCTCCCGCGCGTCCAGAAGTGGCTGCGCCCCGGGGAGCTGCTGGGAGCCGCTGGGCGGACGCCTGCTCCCCTCCCGCCCCGCCGCCAGCCGCTGCGTGCAGGTGACAGCGAGGACAGGGCCCTGGAAGTGGGACAATTGTAGGCAGCTCCTTCAGTAAAAGCTGGGGGCTGAAACTCCTCTGCAAAGAGGCAAAAGGAACACAGTTTCAGTTCTGGCGTGGCTAGGGAGCACCAAAATGGTTCCTTTTCAGGTCAAGGAACCATTGCCGGCTGTTCTTTGAATCCCAGAGAGAGCCCAGGGGGCCAAGGAAGTGAGAGTGGGGTCCTTTGTAACCCCATTGGTCTATACCCCTGTCCGTATAGCCCATGTGTCCCTATTGGTTGTTGTACACTCTTCTCCCACCCACTCCTCTCAGTGATTGGTTGTTAGTGTTAGCTCCACCCCCTTCTACCCACATATAAGCCTGGACCCTCTAACGGTCGCTGCCTTTTGCCTCTGGATCCCTTCAGTGTGGCTGCAATAAAACCCACTGGATTTCTTGGCAAAGGCCCTTCCTGTATCTCAGTCATCAGCAAGTTCCCTGTGGTGTGTGTGGGTGTGTGATTGCTGTGCACCTGCCCCAAACGCCTTCCTCTGGGAGACACTTTTGGGAGGCTGCAGTGAGTCACCACTGACCCACACTGCAACAGGTGGGTGTTCAAAGTGCCCCCAGTGGAGCAGCTTTTTGTCCCAATTCGGCGGCATTCCTGTGGGGTACCGGGCTCCCCGTGCCCCCCTGGTCACTCAGCCGGGCTTAGGGGCGGCCTGACTCAGAGCCAGCCCCGGCTGCAGGGGTCCCCGGGGGGCCCTGGGGAGGGGGCGGCGGGGCTGAGGGAGCTCTGTGCCCGGGGCTGGGCGCGGCTGCCCAGGGAGTGGAGGATGCAGGGTCCCCCCGTGCTGGGGCTTGGTCTGCCCGGCTCAGGGGCTGCACTGTCAGCCCAGAGGCACGTGGGGGTGGCCCAGTACCAGCAGGGCTGGGAGGGAAACCTGGGAATGGGGGGAGCAGAAATGGGCAGGACCAGAGCTGGGGCTATTCCAGAAGCCTGCACATGTTTGGAACATGGAGGACCCATGGATTTCCCAGGACCCTTACACAGGGAGCCCAGACAGGGCTGACCCCTGGGACACCTGTGATACCAAAATGGTGAGCCCAGAGAAGGGGAACCTCCTGGATTCCCAGGAGCCACAGCAGCCCAGAGAGGGGGTACACCAATAAAAACTTCATCCTCAGCAAACCAGACAGGGTGGGGCCTCCAGGACCCCAAAGTGGAGAGACATTAGAGAGGAAACTCATGGTTGGGTGTTTCTACTGAGTCTTGGTCATTCTTGCATTTTGGAGGAATGAATCTTGGTGTTTTGGGAGGTTTATATGGGTACCAGATGCGCGGTGACTTCTAGAGATGGACTTGGGAAGGAGGAACCCCCTAACGCAATGTGCTCATACATCGTATTTTTCTGAAAACTAGGATTTCCCATTCCGAAACCTTGGCCAAATGGAAAAGGAGACTGCAAGGAAGAGGAAGATTCCCAGGGACAGCCAGGCATGTGAGGAGGACGTCACTGCCCCTTTTCCCCTCTCTCCTGCTCCATCTCCCAGCCCAGCATGGCCCATGGCTGCAGGACAACCCCACTGTCAACGCCGTCTTGCCAGGGATTCCCTGGGGGGATCTCCTTGGCCTTCCCTCAGGCACAGAGGAAATTCCATCCTCTCCTTGTCCTTCCTCCCCCAGACAAGGAGCTGAGGATGGAGACCAGGGAGGAAAAACGGCCCTACGTGTGTGGGGAATGTGGACTGTGCTGCAGAAACAGCTCCAACCTGACTGTCCACCTCAGGACCCACACTGGGGAGAGGCCGTATGAGTGTGGGGAATGTGGGAAGAGTTTCAGCCAGCACTCCAACTTGATCCAGCACCAGAACATCCACGCTGAGGAAAGGCCATACAAGTGTGGGGAATGTGGGAAGGGCTTCAACCAGAGGGGCAAACTGATCATCCACCAGATGATCCACACTGGGGAGAGGCCCTATGAGTGTCCCCAGTGTGGGAAGAGGTTTCGCACCAGCTCCAATCTCCTCCAGCATGAGCAGATTCACACGGATGAGAGGCCCTTCCACTGCACCAACTGCGGGAAGGGCTTCAAACACAACTCCAACCTCATCAAGCACTGGCACATCCACACTGGGGAGAGGCCCTACGAGTGTCCCCAGTGTGGGAAGAGCTTCACCCAGAGCTCTACCTTGACCAGACACAAACGGAGCCACTGGTAAGGGAAGCCCTGAGAGTGCCCTGACTGAGGGAAGAGCTTCATGTGTGTCTCCAAGTTCTCCCCTTATCAAAGTACTCACATTGGGAAGAGCCCTGCTGACCCACAGTTTGCTGTGATTCATTCTTGGAGGACACCTGTCCCTTTCCCTGTGTCTGGCAATGATGTGAGGTGGGATTGAAGAGTGTGAGGGTCTGGCCATGGCCCCATCATTGTATTTGATCCCATCTCAGGTCATTGCCAGGGGCAGGAAAGGGACTGTATCTCTCCCCATGAGAAGGGTGTCCTTTCCAGGAACCTGGAACAGCCAGTCATCGTTGTTTAATTTTTCTCCTTTATATTGTTTGTCGTATCCCTTCTGTTCTTATGTTGTTATTAATTGTTATATTATTATATTATTTATATTTCTTTAATATTATTATATTCCTTAATATTCTTTCTGTTCCTAGTTGTTCCTTATCTTGTTGCTGTTCCAAATAAATTGTTCTTATCCCAGCCTGGGATCTTTGCCTTTTGTACTTTCAGTGGGAGGCTGGAGGGCAGCGAGCAGTGGCACGGTTTTAGTGGGAGCAAAAAATTGGGGAATCCCATTCCCAAACCCTGGCCCTTGGAAACCGAGCATCCCAGCTGGTGCCAGCCCTGGCTGCCCTGGAACAGCCTTGGGAGCGGGTCCCCGGCTGGGTCTGTGGGAACCTCTTCCCTCTGGTGCCCAGGGACAGGACTGGAGGGAAGGGCTGGAGCTGAGCAAGGGCAGGTTTGGAGGTGTGGAAAAGGTTTTTCCCCCAGAGGCTGCTGGGGCACTGAACAGGCTCCCAGGGAAGGGTCCCAGCTCCAGGGCTCTGGGAGCTCCAGCAGCGTTTGGACAGCGCTGCCAGGCCCAGGCTGGCATTGTTGGGGTGTCCTGTGCAGGGCCAGGAGTTGGACTCGAGGATCCTGGAGACCTCCCAGGGCTTTTTGGGGATGCTAAAGAGCCCTGTGCTCAGAGGCAGTCACAGCCATTCCATGGGGACATCCCAGGGCACCTTGGGCTGCAAAGGCACCCATCTGTCACAGGCACTCACGGGGGCTCCACAGTGACATCCCAGGAGTCCCCAGGCTGCCAAAGAGCCGGGATGTCCCAGACACTCCCAGGGGTTCCTGTCATGGGCAGAGTGGGAGCTTCAGGCAAAAGCTTCATTTCTTCATTGGAGAAACTTGTGCTGAGTCATGAGGTGGAGAAATGACACCCAACAACCACCATGGATCCTCAAACTCCTCCAGGAGGCCTAGACTTTTAAAAATTCCATCTAAGAGAGGAGACTGGGAGTGGCTGGGTCCAATCCTAGTCCCAAATTTTGTCAAAGGCTTATGTGTAAAAGATTGGAGAAGTGGAACTGAACCAAAAATCAGTTTGTCCCACAGGATGGAATACCAGATAAATGTCTATAAATACAGGCATGAGGGATTGTGAACATGATTAAACTAAAAGATTTATTCACACCACAGAGTAAATTAAAAAAAGAATTATCTACTGTAGAGCCTAAGAGCTACAAAGATTATTAGAATATAGTGCTCCAGAAAGGCATTTAGAAGTAAACAGGGCCTTGCTGGAGTTGTTGGAGCCCATTGCAGGCAGAGCCTCCTGCTCCAGAAGGAACTGCCTTTCCTGTGCCAGGACCATGGCAGATCCTGCGGCAGGAAAAGCCCCAGGCCAGCCCCAAGACACTGAAGGCCTCGGGCACAAGTGCAGAGTGCCGTGCTGGCAGCTGTGCCAGGGAGAGCCTGAGGCACCAAAGGCACCTTGGCAGCAGCAGCTGCTCCCAGGCCATGGCCACAAGCCTCCCTTGGCAGCCCGGCCTGGTGGCCAGCACTGCAGAGCTGCTGCTGCTGCTTCAGGGCTCCTTTCTGCCTGGGCTCTGCCCCAGCCCACAGAGTGTGACCTCAGCCCTGAGCCTGGCACAGCCGCTGCGCCTGAGCCCTGCAAAGCCTCAAGGTCACCTGGGCCAGCCAGGCTCTGTCAGCCCCTGGGGAAGGCAGGGCCAGCAAAGGCCAGAGAAGGGGCTGCCTTTGCCTGCTGCATGTGGGCTCCAGCAGAGACAAGGAGGAGTCAAGGCAGTGCATGGAGTCCAGGGAGCAGCCCCTTCTCCCCATGCAATCCTGGAATGGTTTGCATGGGAAGAGCTCTGCAGTGCTCATGTCCTCCAAAGCCCTGCCATGAGCAGGGACTTCTTTGAGCAGATCAGGTTGTTCAGAGCCCTGTCCCAGCTGGACTGGAATGTTTCCAGGGATGGGATATTGATCAGTTCCCTGGGAACCTGTCCTGCTGGATCACCAACCTCACCAGCAAAAATTTCCTCCTTATCTCTCCTTATCTGAACCTCCCTTCCTTTAGTTTAAAACCACCACCACCCTGGATCCTACTGGGACAGGCCCTACCAAAACCTTTGCCCACCCTTGCATTTCCCAGGAGCCGGGTTTCCATGGCAATTGCCATGCCAGGTGACCCAGGGGTGGTGTCCCAGTGAGGGCTGCCATGGGAACAGTGCCCAGCCCTGCCCCTTTCTGTCTGCCTGAGCTGGCCTTTGGCCCTGGCAGTGGCGTTTGCTGCTGGTTCCGTGGGGCCTGAGCAGCCAGTGCAGCACAGGGCAGGTGGCCATGGCACAAGCCCCCAGCAAGGGATCCCCTCTGCCTCTGGCAACTGACACCAGCCCTGAGCAAGGCGCTGCCACAGTGGGCTCAGGGCAGTGTCCATGGCCACAGCCCCTTGCAATGGCCCAGGGCAGCTTGGGATGATGATCCAGCCTCACTCCTGGCCCAGGCCAGGCCTGCAGTGCCCTTCCCCACAGCCTGGCTGCACAGAAGCACTTCCAGGGCTCTCTGCAGTTCCCTTGCCCTCACTCTTGGCTCACTCACACACCTCCCAACAACCCAGCTGGAGCTTTGAGCTGCAAGGAGTTCAAAGCTTGTCTGTCCTTCAGCAGTTGGTCTAATTCTGCTTTCAGCCAATTCTGGATTTGTGTTTATTGCAGAACTTCCTGTGTGTCTCAAACATTCCTTGCATGGTTCTGCCTTGGGGAAGGGAAACCTCCTTGGTAGCATCCTGGGCTATGCATACTCTTGATGATGGTGTCTGTTTTCACTGGGGAAACTCAGTTAAATTCCTCAAATAAAAGAAGAAACCCCATTTTTTGCTGAGTGTATCCAATTCTCTGAGCAAAGCAGTTCCCAGGTGAGTGAGGAGAGACAGGATGGGGTTGAGGAATTTGAAGCAAGGTTGTCCACACTGGGTCAGACCCCAAGGCACAGCTTCTCTCATCAGGCCAGACTTCCTTATGAGATACCCTGTGTCAATATCAGTCCCTAAATCCTGCAATCACCTCTTGTGTAATAAGAAAAGTAAAAAAATACACACTTTAAAGAAGAAATACATCCTAAAATGTCTTTGAAATATTTCTCCATGCCTCTAGGAAGAAAGATTCTTAGTGAACTGCACCAGGCCTGAGGGAAATCAAGGCACAATCATGGTTTGTCAGGACTTTCTTGATCGTAATGAGCCCCGTGGTGCATCTGGTGCTGAGCCCTGGAACCTCAGGGCCTGAGAGGAGATTGCACAAACAATTCCAGGAGTCAAAGTCAGAAGAAAAACCCAAAGTCTCTTGAGGCATTATTGGGTCCCACTATGGTCAATCCCCAACACAGGCTCCTCATGAGGTCTGTAGAGAAGAGAACTGAAAGCCAGGATTGCACAAAAACCTCTCAGAGACTCAGCATGGGATGGAAAATCCAAAGGAAAATCCAAAGTATCTTAAAAATCTTGAGTATCTCAAAGCATTACTGAGACCCACTGTGTGTCAGTGCAAAGCTCTCAAGAGACTCATTAAAGCAGATAATTGGAGTCCGGTGGGGGAAAGTGCCAAGCTGTGCTGGGATATTGGAAGTCCTCTAAAAACTGAACTCTTCCATGACTTCTTTTATTACAGATCCCCATGCCAAGACACTGCAAATGTCCAACAGCAGCTCCATCAGCCACTTCCTCCTGCTGCCATTGGCAGACACGCGGCAGCTGCAGCTCCTGCACTTCTGCCTCTTCCTGGGCATCTCCCTGGCTGCCCTCCTGGGCAATGGCCTCATCATCAGCGCCGTAGCCTGCGGCCACCTCCTGCACAGCCCCATGTTCTTCTTCCTGCTCAACCTGGCCCTCACCGACCTGGGCTGCATCTGCACCACTGTCCCCAAAGCCATGCACAATTCCCTCTGGGACACCAGCACCATCTCCTATGCAGGATGTGCTGCACAGGCCTTTATCTTTCTGTTCTTCATGTCAGCAGACTATTATCTTCTGACCGTCATATGCTACGACCGCTACGTGTCCATCTGCAAACCCCTGCACTACGGGACCCTCCTGGGCAGCAGAGCTTGTGCCCACATGGCAGCAGCTGCCTGGGCCTGTGGCTTTCTCAAAGCTCTCATGCACACGGCCAATACATTTTCCCTGCCCCTGTGCCATGGCAATGCCCTGGGCCAGTTCTTCTGTGAAATCCCACAGATCCTCAAGCTTTCCTGCTCACGCTCCTACATAAGGGAAGTTGGAGTTATCATGTTCAGTGCCATTTTATCACTGTGATGTTTTGTGTTCACTGTTTTCTCCTATGTGCAGATCTTCAGGGCTGTGCTGAGGATCCCCTCGGAGCAGGGACAGCACAAAGCCTTTTCCACCTGCCTCCCTCACCTGGCTGTGGTCTCCCTGTTTGTCATCACTGCAGTGTTTGCCTACCTGAAGCCCCCCTCCATCTCGTCCCCATCCTTGGATCTGGCCCTGTCAGTTCTGTACTCGGTGGTGCCTCCAGCCCTGAACCCCCTCATCTACAGCCTGAGGAACCAGGAGCTCAAGGCTGCAGTGTGGGCACTGATGATTAGATTGTTTCAAAAACATTCAACTGCTGGCCAATTTCTGCAAATCACTCTGAATAAAAGCCATGCTTGATATTTCATGTTTGTTTTTTGGAGGTTCTATTTCTTTTAGTTTTTTTTTTAAATTTTGTTTACAAATATATGTCATTGTGCCATATCTCATTTTGTTTCTCTCCACATTCACTGTGGCCGCAGACAGTGTCAATGAGGGGCTGTGCTCTTGGTGGCTTTAAAGGAACTCAAGGATCTCCCAGCCAAGTTTTCTGCAGAAATCCCTCTTTGGTTCCCTTGTCTGCAGCTGCAGCAGCAATGTCTGTGTGCAGAGCTGGGGGCAGATCAGTGCTGGCACAGCAGCTGTGCCCAGCAGCAGCAGCAGCAGCCCTTGGTGTTGCCAGTGCTGCTGCCGTGGCCCTGCCCCGCTGCCCTGCTGGCCCTGGTGTTGCTGTAGGGCCTGAGTGCTCTCGGGGCCGGGCACAGTGCTGGGGGTGGCAGTGCCGGGGCTGCAGCAGGGACAGGCCATGGGCACTGCTGGGGCAGCGCTGACGCCTCAGGCCAGGGCCTGGGGGCTGCAGACTCCTTGCCCAGGCTCTCTCCAGAACACTTTGCCCAGGCCAATGCTGAGCACAGAAAAGCCCCGGGAGCAGCCCCAGGCTGGCCGTGGGCAGGCTGGGGGCAAACAGCATGGCTGGGGCTCTGCAAGGTGCCTGGGGGCAACTGGGATCCTACTGGGATCACAGTGGGAGAGGCTGGGCCCATGCTGTGGGATCATACTTGAGCATACTGGACCATACTGGCAGCATCTGGGACTGCACTGAGGGTGACTGGGAGTGGTTGTGAACAACTGGAATCAGGTTGGAAGCAACTGAGGACAACTGGGAGTGACTGGGAACTTGCCGGGAGCAACTGGGATACACTGGGAGAGACTGAAACCACAGTGGGGGTAAATGGGAACAGCTGTGCCTTTGCTGGGGTCATACTGGGATCCTGCTGGAACCACACTGGGAATGACTGGAAAGCTGCTGGCTGTGACTGGAACCATGCTGGAGGTGACTGGGAGCAACTGGGCTCACACTGGGAGTGACAGGCAGTCACTCAGGGCATGACTGGAATAATACTGGGAGTATTTGGAAGTGACTGGAGTCATACTGGGAGTGACTGGAACCAAACTGAGGGTGACTTGGTCCTCCTGGGTTCATCCCTGGAGCCACTGGGATTACAGTGGGTGTGAACAGGTCCTGACTGGGGGTTACTGGGAGGTAGTGTTGGGAGGAAAATGTGGAAACGTTGGGAGCAACTGGGATCAACTGGAAGGGACTGGGACCATGCTGAGGGGACTGAGACCACAAGTGGGGAATTACAATCATACTGGGAGCAACTGGGGCCACACTTGGGGAAACTGCCAGAAACTGGGATCATGCTGGAGTTGACTGGGAGTAACTGGGAAAGACTGGCATCATTCTGAGGTAACCAGAACCTTACTGAGATATACTGGCAGTGTCTCTAACCATACTGGGGAGACTGGAACCACATTGGGAACAGCTGGGACCATGCTGGGGAAAACTGGGAGTGCATGTGACCATGCTGAGAGGGACTGGGACTATTCTAGGGACAAGTGGGATCATACTGGGAGGAACTGGGAACAACTGGAACTATTCTGGCAGCAACTGGGATCATGTTGGCATCACAGTGTGAGCAGCTGAGTTCATTCTGGGTGAGACTGGGGTCACACAGAGGGTGACTGGACTCCTACTGAGATTGACTGGGAGTGGCTGTAAGCAACTGGAATCACACTGAAAGCAAGTGGGAGGAACTGGGAGTGACTGAGAGCGTGCTGGGGGTGACTGGGATATACTGGGGGAGACTGGGAGCCATGAGGATCATACTGGAGGGTAGTGGGTTCATAGTGGTATTTACAGGGAGCAACTGGGGTAACACTGGGGGCCACTGGAATCATACTGGGAGTGACTGGCATCATACTGGGATTATAGTGGGTGTTAATGGACCCTGAGTGTTGGTCCCTGGGAGCTACCAGACCCATGCTGAGAGCCTACTGGGGATACAGTGGGAGCAACTGGGAATAAATAGGAATGACAGGATGTATGCTGGTGACAACTGGGATGTACTGCCAGTGACTGGGATAAAACTGGGGGCAACTGCACCATGCTGAGGTGTTGGGGATTAGACTTGTTTATCCTTTTCACCTATAGAATTTTTTCCCAAGCGTTGCAAGGCAACTGATTGCCGGGTACTTATGAGTGCTCAGGTGAAAACAAAGCATAGAAGCTAGCACTTGGCTACACCCTTGTCTCCGGGAGTTTTTCCCCGAGGGGGGGGGGGGGGGGGAGAGAAAGACGGGGGCTGGGGGGGGCAGCTTCACTTTGTGGTGTGGTCTGCGTCGGGAGCGGACGGGGGCTGCCATTGCTGCGTGAGTTTCTCACGGCACCACCGGGATCTGATCCTGGAGAGAGAGAGCTGCCATCATCTGCTCGTGTGCCCGGATCCGGATTCCTCTTTTTGCTGCCCTGCTGGAGCTGCCTCGGCTGGGCATCCTGTCCCACTGCCTCGGCGCTGTTTTGGAGCTGCTCTGCACCGCAGGCCCGCACTGGCCTCCCGGCCAGACCCCTTTGCCTTCTAGTGACTACTGACGGAGCTCTGAACTTCATCTGATCCACCAGCCCGGGATTCCCCACTGTTCCAGCTTGGTACCTTTTCTCTGGAGTCCCCCAGAGACCAGACTGCCCTGGGTTTTGTGGGACCAAGCTCCATCAAGGTCCCTGGTTCTGTTTTTCGCTATTAATTGCTGTAGTTGTTGTTGTTTGCCCTGTTATACCTATTAGTAAAGAACTGTTATTCCTATTCCCATATCTCTGCCTGAGAGCCGTTTTAATTTTCTAAATTATAATAATTTGAGGGAAGGGGATTTGAATTATCCATTCCAAGAGAGGCCCTGCCTCTCTCTAGCAGATACCTGTCTTCTTTCAAAACTAAGACATGAGGTAATTTGGTATAACTAGAAATCACTCTGAGGATGTTCAGGGCAACTGGGATATACTGGGAGTGTCTCAGATCATGCAGGTGGTGACTGGGACCACACTGGGAGCCACTGGGAAATAGCTGGGGTAACTGGAACCATGCTGGGGGAAACTGGGGAGAAGTGTCAGTGACTGGGGCCTTGCTGGGACAGACCGGCATCATACTGGGAATGACTGGGACTATACTGGGGGAACTGGGAGAACTGGGAGCACACTGGATAATAGTGGGTGCAAATGGGAACAACTGGGACAGTGCTGGGGGCAATTTGCATCATAATGGGGAATGACTGGGAGTGACTGGGCTCATACTGGGAGCAAGATGGATCCTCAGGGGAGTGAGGGGAAGTGACCAGGATCATTCTGGGAGTGACTGGGCTCATACTGGGAGTGCTGAGGAAACTGGAACCACACGGACAGAGCAAGTGGGCTCATCCTGGGAGCAGCCACTTCCAGCACCAGGACCCCCAGTTCCCTCCGCACCCCCAGCTGAGTGGGGGGCTCAGCCCAGGACCCTCATCATCCTGGGGGAGGGGACATGGTCCCCGTGTGCAGACCCAGGAGGAGTTTAGCGGGGTGGGTGGGTCGTGGGGGGACCCCCAGCAGACTTGGGAGGGAGAGGAGAACAGGGAGACCCCCAGGATGGGTTTGGGGGGAACCGGATTGGAGCCTCCAGATACCGAATCTGATGAGGAGAATGATGACGATGGCAGCGATGATGGGCACAGCAACCACCAGGGTGAGATTCCCACTGGATTCTGGCTCTGGGAAGCACAGGATGGTGAGGAGAGGAGGGGAGACCCCATCTTGCTGCTCCACATTCCCAAATTCCCAATTCCCACATTCCACATTCCCAGCCTCACCCCAGGAGAAGATCCTGGGCTCTGGCATTCCGGGATGCTCCACCCAGCACTGGTGCTGCTCCTGCTCCTCCGGCAGCGCCTCAATCCTGGCCCAGGTGTGGAAGGTGCTGTTGCTGCTGGGAACGATCCGGGATTTCATCCCCCTTCATCCAGCTGATCCCAATGGTGCTGGGGTAAAATCCATACGTGAGCAGGACAACGTCAGGGTCCCGTGTTCCACTTTTCCAGACACATGGACATCAGGGGATTCTGGAATGGGATAACTGTGAGATGCATCCATGGAAATCCATGGCAGTGGGATGGGGGTGAGATCTGCTCATGGAATTCCGTGGGAACGGCATGGCAGTGAGATCCATCTACAGAAATCCCATGGGAATGGGACAGCAGTGGCATCCATCCATGGAGGTCCCATGGGAATTCCCATGTTCCCAAGTTTTGCCCTCCCAAATCCCACATTTCCAAATCCTACATTCCCATGGGAATTCTACCCTCCTCACCTTTACTCTCCAGCACTTCCCACCCATATGTGACATATTTCCAGAGACATTCCAGGCAGGTGTGCCCCAGGGGATTTGTGAATTCCTCAGCCTCGATCTCATCCTGTTCCCAGCGCCTCTTGGTGACCTGGGCAGCACCATCGGGCACCACGAATCCGCCTAATCCCAGCTGGAAGCAGAGGAATTCCCGCTTGTTGAAGTTAAACTGATCAAGTCCGCGGACGCTCCCGTGGGACAGGAGGTCACAGCCGGAAACCTCCTTAAAGTGTGGAGAACTGGGGAGGGATTGGACCCATGGAGATCCTCGGAATTGTGTCCCAGCTCCACGGAGCCCCATTCCAGCCCCATGGAGCCCCAGAGTCTGATGGAGACCCACAGAGCCTCATCCCAGCCCCTTGGATCCACATGGATGCACATCCCAGTGCCCCAGATCCCGGCCCAGCCCCACAGATCCCCACTGCAGTCCCACAGGTGCCATGGCAGCCCCACAGATCCCCCAGCCCCGGCTCCCCGCCCTGAGCCCCGCTCTGGCTGTGCCGCTCCTGCAGCATCTGCAGCTCCCTGCTGGCCCCGTGCTGGTGCCGCTCCTGGTGCCGGGGGATGGACTGGGATACCGGCATACACCAGGATACCCTAGGATACACCAGCATACACCCCAGGCCCAGGACTGGCACCCACTGGGAGCAGGATCAGAGCACACTGGGACCCAGCAGGACCAGAACTGAGGAACAGGGATCATTGTGAGACCAACTGGGATTGACTGAGAGTGACTGGGATCATGCTGGTGGAAACTGGAACGTTACTGGGGCTGCTGGCTGTCACTGGGAGTGACTATGAGTATGCTGAGGGTAACTGGGATATACTGGGAGTGTCTGTGACCATACTGGGAGTGACTGGGAACACACGGAGAGTGACTGGGAGTGACTGGGTCAATACTGGGGGCAACTGCAAATGACTGGGAGCAAGCTGGGGGAGACTGGGATCATCGTGGACTCCTACAGTGGCCATACTTGGAATCACTGGTTCTATGCTAGGTGCCACTGAGAGCAACTGGGATCAGACTGGGAGGGACTGGGAGCAACTGAGTTTACACTGGGAGCAACTGGGATCATGATGGCAGCACAATCGGATCATACTGGGAGGGACTGGATCTATGCAACTGGGATTACACTGGGAGGAACTTGGGCCATGCTGGGGAAAACTGGGATCATATTGGGAGCAACTGGCACCACACTGAGCGTGACTGGGGTAATACTGGGATCATACTGGAAGTGACTACGAGCAGGCTGAGGGCACCTGGGACCATGTTGGGGCAACTGGGATATACAGGGAGGGTCTGGAATCATGCTGGAGGTGACTGGGAGTGGCAATGAGCAGGGAATCATGTTAGAAGCTACTGGGAAATTCTAGGAGTTAGTGGAAACACACTGGGGGCAACTGGGATTTACTGGGAGAGACTGGCAGTGACTGGGATCACAGAGGAACCATAAAGGAAGTTACAGGAATAATACTGGGAGTATCTGGGAGTGACTGGGATCATACTGGGAGTGACTGGAACCATGCAGGGTGACTGGAAGCAACTCGGACCATGGTGGGGGCAAATGGCACCGTACTGAAAGTGACTGGGTTCACACTGGAATCATACTGGGAAGGACTGGAGCTATAGTGGGAGGGACTGAGAACATAATGGGGATAACTGGAACCATACTGGAAGTGCCTGGAATTACAGTAGGGGTGAATGGGAACACCTGGTACAATGCTGGGATCATAGTGGGACCATAGTGGGAGTGACTGGGATGATACAGGGATCATACTGAGTGTAACTGAAAGTGACTGGGATCATACTGGGGGTGACTGGGAGCCCCAGGGCCCATACTGGGAGTGACCTGGGCCCCTCTAGAGGGAACTGGCCCAGCCCCCAGGGCCACCAAAGCCACTCCAGCAGTGCCCTCCTGCCCCAGGCAGGGCAGAGAACACCCAAGGAAAGGCTCGTGCTGGGCTCAGGGCAGGGACAGGGCACTCCCCTGGCACTGCCACGGGCACAACAGAGCCGGCCTGGGGACAGGATTGGGATTTATGTCCCATGGAATCCCAGCAGGGATTGCTTCTCTTCTCACTGCTGTCATTGGATTGGTCATCAGTTCAAATCCTTTCCCCATGGAATTCCCATGGCAGGGGAATAGGGGGGGGATTCATCAATGGAAGTCTCACCTGTCTGAGATGAGAGTGAGATCCAGCCACAGAATTGCCATGGGAATTCCTGCATTCCCAAGTCCCCCCATTTCTGAATCCCATATTCCCATAGGAATTCTCATTCCCCTCCCACACTCACCTTTGTGTTCCAGAGCCTCCCAACCATATCTGATGTGTTTTGGGGCCCTTCCAAACAGGTGTGTCCCAGGTAATGCTTCATCTGCTCCACCATGATCCCTTTGGATTCCCAGCACCTCTGGGTGATCCAGGAGGCACCATCGGACACTGCAAAGCTCCCAGATCCCAGCTGGAAGGAGATGAAATCCCACCTGTCACAGCTGTACTGGTGGGATCCATGGATTCTCTGTTGGAAAGGAGGTCACAGCTGGAAACCACCTGCACCATGTGGAGACCTGGGAACAAGGAGAGAACGGACCCATGGAGTCGTTTCCCAGCCCTGTTGGAAACCAGACAGAAATCTCCCAGGACCCCGTGCACACAGGCTTAGAGGCAGAAAAGAATGCAGGGCTTGGTTTCAAACTCTTGAAGAAACTGTGACACATCAAGTCACACAGACATGAAGTGGGGATGTAAGTTTTAGTTTTAGGTGAGTAAAAATGTGCCTTAAGTGCGTTAAGCAAATAAGAGACTGCATTGGTTGATAGAAAAGCCCTAAAATCCAGTTTAAATTTCAGCAGCATTACCTTGTACAAAGTTAACTAAGTCCTAGACATAACATAAATATAACAGAGCATTGCTAACATTGCTAGACAGAATAGACAGGGTGTAGGCCTTGTGTAAGAAATGATGACCATTGTCGCCCAACTGTGTTAGACCAGGATAGGTCAAAAAGACAGCAATAGCATCGTGTTTGTGGCTGACTGGATGATTTATGAATAGAGTGCATTGTATCAGGGGTGCTGCTGCTGCTTCTGCTTGGCACATGGGGACTCTGTGCAGGAAGGCATTTTGCACGATGGCACGGCCTGTAACACTCGGAGCTTTGTGAGACTGATCCAGCCACTTCATAAACGACTTTTACAGCAAGCAGCAGCCTCTCTTGTTCCTCAGCTGGCCTGCTCAAACTTGACAGTTGTTGTTGGAACCCTGGGCACTGAGAATTTCAGACTTGCTCTGCTGACAGGCACTGGCACCCAAGAAAACATTTGACCTGAGGCCTTGGAGAAGGCTTCCAAAACTGGGATTATGGATGTGTAGTTTGAATAGAAGTGTACAATGTCACATAGAGGAAAACTTAGAGTTTAAGGGTTTAGAATATAGTAACATATATATATAAAGAGAAAGATGGAGGTTTTAGGCATAGGCTTGGTCCTTCTTTTTCACCTTCTTCATGGGTTTGGGTGGTATTTTGTACTTGGGTAGAAAAATCCTCGTGGCAGGCCAAAGGTGGTTGGTTATTGGTTAAAAGTAAAAATAATTTAGGTGTCCATTCTTAATTGGACAATTCATCCTTAAAATACCTTGTAGAGAAAGAGATAGGGGTCCATTTTTGATTTGTTAGCTGGAAGTGTTGTAGAACTCACTATTTGTGGGACTGTGATATAGATAATAATCAATAAACATCTGAGTCCGAACACAAAACATTGTCTAGAGCATTTAATCCTGACTGGCAAAAAGGAGATAAAACGCAACACAAGCTCCCTCTTGCCTTGAGCCAATGCCTGCCTGCAGCTTGGGCTGCCTTTGCCAGCTCTCTTTTTCCAAGCATTGGACTCCCAGGCTTCTGCCCCAGCCCAGGGACATTGGTTATTTCCATCACCTGCTAGTTTTACACCATGAACCATTCTGGTTTTACCTAAGAGGTGAATCATTCAGATTGTGGTGCTTTCTTGTACACAATATTAAGACCAAGAACATGCTGTTCTTACAGCTTGGATAGTGCCTGTTCCTCTGCCATTTATTCCACAGTACATGACTAAAGAAAATCTAAGTGTACTAAGTTAAAAAGTTTCTTAGTTTAAGCTACAGCTTAGTGCAAATATGTGTTAAAAGAGAAAGAGTGCCATAATGCCCCTTTTTCTTTTTCGGTCACTAGTGGATACCTCCCTGAAGGATACAGAACGACTCAAAAATGTTGTGCATACAATGAAGAAAAGGCAGCACAAAATTCCCTGTGGATGACGAGGTTAGAAAATCTCTTTGAATCCGTATCACTGTTTCTCACCGCATCTACTTAAACTGACAATAAATTAGGCTGATTTTCTCCACGCTGAGGCAGTTCTGCAATGAAGCAGCAGCGTGCCATGATGCTAAATAAGAATCTGGCATTACCTGTAATGTTCACTGCTACAAAGTGTATCAGTACACAGCAAGCAGACTGGGTTATCACAGGTTTATTACATTTTATTATACTATATTTTATATATAATGATATATAAATACTAGAAAATGTTTATTGTAGCTGAAAGAGTTTCAGGCATGTGAGTGCCTGATCTCTCTTTTCCTCTAAAGGCTCTGCCTCCCCAAGCCCTTCTTACCTGCTTGCTTTGGCATGAGTGTCGGAAGAGCTGCGGGAGACAAGTCTCATGCTGTCATGATCAACAAGCCTCGTTTATTGATTTCAATGTTATCATATTTATACAGGCAGTAATCAGCTCATACATATTGCAAAAGTATAGCTCATGATTGGCTATGTCTCTTATAATGCACGTATTTTTGCAGTTAGCCTTGCAGTTGCAACTTTCTTAACTTTTTTTTACTTTCCCATATACCATGTATTCTCAACTTCCCCGTTGCTATGGAACGTCTGTGCTCAAGGGCAGTGTTTTCTTGCCGTAGGTCACGTAGCCCTCAGCTACACTCGGACCGATTTGATATTAAATATGGCCTTTGCTATGCAGCCATTCATTTGCTAAATTCTCCACACTTCCCCCGTTTTCTTTTAGCACTAGCAAAGAGGTGTTCCATTTGTCATTTACCAACTTCATCAAAGCGTTTTGCAAGCATTTAAAAAGACAAGGCAACAATAATAATAACACAAAAATCACAATTCTCACTGTAATTAAATGCTGTAACAAGGAAGTTAGCTAAGGTCTTAAACCTAAACCTTTTAGCCAGTTATCAAGCCTAAAGCTAGTGTCTAGCCGCAAATGTGTGGTCAGTGTGTGCAAAGTGTGCAATTGTGCATGTATAGAGCTGGAGTGGTCTGACAAGTTCATACAACACATCTCTTCAAACATTTCACAACCGTACCCTTGTGCTAATAATACCAGGAAATTGCAATGCTACAAAAAAAAAAAAAAAAAAAAAAAAAAAACCATATTAGGCTAAACATTGTGGCATTTCTTGTTAAATTTCTTTTTATCTTTTTGCTTGCACCTCTTGGCTGCTATCTGTCTAAATCTGCAGCAAAGCTCTTCCCAATCCTGCGGTTTCACTGCCCACTGCCGAGGGATTTTACAGGTAACATCACACTGCTTCCGTAATACTTGGGAAGTACTAAGAGCCTTAGCTCTCCATGTCAGATGCCCAAGTTCCCACCGAGCATATGCTAAGGCCTGTTGTTCTGTACTTTCAAATAACTGAACAGCTAGAGGAAATGGCAACCCAGTGCTTGACTCTAGAGTTTGCCGAACGTTTTCATTCTTCCATTTCTCTCTACAGGAAGCACACCACACCTCTCTCCTGGTCTGCGTCTGATGGACCCATTTATCCCCCCCTACAACCTCCACAATGTATTAGTAACCAAGCACAATGATTACGGTCCCAACAGTTCAAGCATGCACGAAGTCTCAAATCTCCAGTGTTATAACTAGCTAAGCAAGCAAGCAAGTATGTCAGTTGTTGTGGGGTCCGTACATCCACTTGGGGTGGACTAAAGACAGTCTGCAAAAAGGATCGATGTGGCTGAATCAGTAGCTTCAGATGCAGCTGTATGTTCCTGACGGTCTCCACCTTGAAGCGGGCTTGCTGGTTTAACCCAGCGCGCAGGAATCCACTCGGAGCCTGTGGGGGTGGAGACACAAAGGTAACCCCTACCCCAGTAAAGCACTTTAGCCGGGCCTTTCCACACTCCTGTCTTAAGGCATTTATAGTTAACCCACATCTCAGCCTGTTCGTCCTTTTCTGTAATGGACCTGTCGGCGCGATGAGACACAGCTGCTGGAACTTCTGATGATCTAAAAATACAAAGATAATTTAAAACAAACAATGTTTTAGACAGCCTTTCCTGTACATCCAAAATATCTTTGAACTTCTCCAAATATCTTTTGAGTGTACCATTTGCCCTTTCCACTATAGCCTGTCCTCGAGGGTTGTGGGGTATCCCTGTCACATGTTTAACTCCCCATTGTTGTAGGAATCTCTGGACTCTCTGACCAGTATAGGAAGGTCCATTATCCATTTTTACCTGATTGCAAACCCCCATTACAGCAAAACAGCTAGTTAGGTGTCTGATTACATGAGATCCCTTTTCCCCTGGTTGGGCAGTAGCCCAAACAAAGTTACTGTATGTGTCAATAGTGACATGCAAGTATTTCAGGCGACCAAAGTTAGGCACATGAGTGACATCCATCTGCCAAATGTCATTGACTGCTGTTCCCCAAGGGTTGACCCCTATACCTAAACCCACACCATTGTTATGATTTGCACAAGTAGGGCAACTCCTGACAATAGCTGTGGCGTCTGCATGTGAGATCTGAAACTGTTTTTGCAAACCCTTAGCGTTCTGATGGAACATGGAGTGGGCCTCTCTAGCCAGGGTGAACTGTGACATTGGTACCGTAACTGCAGTGGATACCAGTTTATCGCCTTTGATTTCCTTCCCCCAGACCAATGTCCCATTGGTGGCTTCTAATGTGAGTAATAGAATAGGCTCAGTCCTATTTCTCAAGGCACGCCTCAATTGTAGAAACAGTTCATACAGTCTCTTGTTCTGAACCTCCTTAATGGTAGCATCCTCGATTCTTGACACAACACCTACCACATAAATTGAATCCGATACTACATTTAAGGGTTCACTTATGTGAGTCACTGCCCATACTACAGCTAAAAGCTCCAAGGTTTGTAAACTATCCTCAGGCTCTGCTTCCAGGATTTGCTGATGCCATTCTTTTCCTTTCTTCCATACTATAGCCGCTCTGCGTGTCTTCTTTCCCGCATCAGTGAAGGCTGTTATGGCATTGGGAACAGGCTTTTCTTTCCTCAATGGTTTGCTGATCCAGCTCCATTTACCAATCCACTGCAACATCCTGGGCACAAGAGACCCTGTCTCTATTTGCACTCCTGAGGCCAGCAATGCTTCAGCCAGGTCGACAGAATTTAAGAGATACCAGTCCAGTGTGGCTTTTTCCATGGGCAGGTTAATTGTTGCTGGTTCCAGACCGTTGATCTCCATTACACGCATACGCCCCTTCTTGATTACTGCTGCCAAGTTTTCAATTTTTGTGGTTATTGTTTTCCGTTTCTGTAAAGGTGGTAAGATCCATTCCAGTACTCTCTCCCCCGTTTTCTTTTGAGGTTGGGTAACTGCTCCTAAGAGGTGCATGTCAGCGTGCCAGATAGTGAGATGTAAAGGCAATTCAGGATCCATCCATGACACAAAGCCTTTTAAAACACAGTCCATAATGTGCTGCAAGGTTTCCTGTTGTTTTTCAGTAAGTGTCACAGGAGTACAGGGATCAGTGCCCTTTAGCAAGGGCTGCAGGTCCTCCAACAGGTTGTTGGGAATGCCAGTGACATGCTTTAACCACTGCAAGTCACCCAAGAGTTTCTGAGCCTCATGTAATGTGGTGATTGTAGTACTAATTAATAGCTTCTGTGGTTTAATCCTTTGTTCAGTAATAGTCCAACCCAGATATTTCCAAGGTGCAGTCCTTTGTACTTTTTCAGGAGCAACGATGAGGGAGAATTCTGCTAATGTTGTTACAATGTCCTCTATTCGCTCATCTGTGAATGGTACCTCCTGAGAAAACAGAATATCATCCATATAATGATAAATGATAGTTCTGGGCATCTTTTGTCCTAGTGGCTGTAGTGCAGTGTCAACATAAAGCTGACATAAGGTGGGTGAATTACGCATTCCTTGTGGCAGAACAGTCCATTCGAACCTTTTATCAGGTTCTCCTCTATTAATTGCAGGCAAGGTAAAAGCAAACCGTTTTGTGTCTTGTGGGTGCAAGGCAATGGTAAAAAAGCAATCCTTTAAATCAATAAGGATGGGCCAATTCTCCGGAAGCATAGAGGGGTTAGGAAGTCCTGGTTGCAGTGCCCCCATGGGTTCCATTTGACGATTGACAGCTCTCAAGTCATGTAATAGCCGATATTTTCCAGATTTCTTTTTTATCACAAATATGGAGTTTCCAAGGGCTGGTAGACAGTTTCAAGTGTCCTTGTGCATATTGCTCCTGGACTAACTGATGAGCTTGCTCAAGACTTTCCTGTTTTAGTGGCCATTGCTTAACCACTACAGGTTCCTCGGTAGTCCAAGTAAGTGGTAGTGGGAAAGTCCAAGCAATGGCCATTACCCTAAAGGGTGCTCATTGGTAAGGACAAGTCCCAACTGAGATAACACATCCCGGCCAATCAAACATGCCACTGTAGGAGGAAGTGGAGCAATAGAAAATGATGCTGCAGCCTGCTTGCCATCTATTTCCACCTTGAGTACGGGTGAGCGGTTTGCCAGTGTCATTCCACCGATCCCTGTCACTGTGATAGCAGAGGGCTGCACTGGCCAGTCCGAGGGCCACTCTCCAGGGGCGATAATGCAGGTGTCGGCCCCCGTATCCAACAATCTGATCAATGTAATGCTCCGATTCTGAAAAGAAAGTCGACATGGCCTTTTTGGACGAGTTGTCAAATCAATAGTGAGCAAGGTTAACCCTCCAGTTGAGCCAAAGCTTCCTTGCGTCTGGGATCCTTTTTTAAGGGTATCAATCCCTTTGTCATCTGTGGAAGTGGTATTAATTGAGCTAGCCGTTGTCCTTTTGAGATTTTTACTGGAGGGTAGGGGGTGTGAACCATGATCATAATTTCCCCCTCATAGTCCAAATCTATTACACCCGGTATTACAAACAGTCCCAACATGCTTGCAGACGATCGGCCTAAGAGTAGTCCTCCGACTGGTTGTCCATTTATCAGGATAGGTCCAATTAGTCCTGTGGGGATTTTTTGTGGCTGACTGGTCATAATTGTAAAGTCTATTGAGGCTGCCACGTCCAGGCCGAGGCTTCTTCTGGTGGCTGGTTGTAATTGCTGTTGAGTCTGATGGCACTGCAGCTGCAATTTGTGTCCTCATGCGGCAGCTGCTCGCGCTGCTTCTCGAGTTTCCTGGTTTCTTGCGGCAGGCGCTAGTGTTGTGCGTATTGGATTGGCATTTTCTACACTAGACTCTTGTCGCTCTACACTCGCGGCGAACATGTCTAAAGCCTCCGCAGCGGAAACATTTCACACGGCTACCGTTGGTTGAGCGAGGGCGGGAGTTCTCCGCAGCGGCCACTTGGAGGGGCGCAAGAGCTGCCAGGACTTGAGTTTGCGCAGCTTTTGACTGCTCCTGTAATGACTTTGCTTGCTCTTGTAACCCCTCCCCTATCTTTTGCAACGCATCCACTAAAAAAGCCTGAGAACTTGATGGAAGGGAAGCTGCCTTCTCTAACAAGTCCGGGATTGTCTAATCGCCTGGCATAGTATTAATAAGGGTTCTAGTTGAGGAATTACAATTCTGTAATACACATTGTTTTAGTAAGGCCCCTTGCATAAATTCGGCCACTCTAGCTTTTGTTATAGCATCCATTAGTTTATCTACGAAGGTGCCTAGTGACTCTTCTTTCTCCTGTTTTATCTCCATGTAAATGGGTGTACTCCCTGGCGTTTTAATTTTCTCTATGGCTCTCTTTTGTCTCCCTCTTCCACCCCCCGCCGGGCTAGCATAGTCCACAGCTCACACCTTTCTCTAGCCATAGCCTCCGCGGGGTCAGATTCAGCCCCTGGGACAGGCTCAGGTTTTCTGGGGGGGTTGGCCGCCTGGGGAGGACAACGAGCTGACCTTTCGGGCTCATTAACAGTGTCATCTGCCTCCTTCTAAGGGTGTGCAGATGGTGCCAGAGCCGGCAAATTGACTGTTGTAAAAGCGGGGGGGTTTGGAGCACTAGCATTCCACTGCAATTTATAATCTTTATTCTTTTCTTGTGCAACTTTCACCTCCTCAGCTGCTCTCTTTTCTGCCTGACTCACTAACAATTCATTTTGCACTACTTTCTACAATTTACTCATCTTTTTAGCGGATTTATCAGCTTCTAATACTAACTCTCAGAGCTTATCCTCGAGGTTTCTCTACTCTCCTACATCATGAACAGTATGAGAATTAACAAAGAAACTGTAAGAGGTAGCAAACTTAAGAAGCGAGGGGAGTTCCTTATCTAAGTCTATCCCCTTAATCTGCCTTTTCCTTAGAAATGCTGTGAATAAATCATATGCCGCTTGCCTGTCCATGCCGACGTCAGCTCTGTTGCAGCCCCTCCAGGTCTCGGCGGCACGTATCGGCCGAGCACACCGCTGTGGTCACTCGGGACTCGGAGCCCCTTTTTGTGCTCTGTAGTCGTCCCTCTAGCTGCAGGACCCGAACCCAACACAGCCTCCAACAATTGTGGTAGTATGTCCCCCGTTTTCGTCTGGCCAGCAGAAACGACAGGGCGATATCACATCATCAGGGTCACCATTTGTTGGAAGAAGCCATGGGAGACAAGTCTCATGCTTTTCATGATCAACAAGCCTCGTTTATTGTTTTCAATGTTATCACATTTATACAGGCAGTAATCAGCTCATACATATTGCAAAAGTATAGCTCATGATTGGTTATGTCTTTTATAATGCACGTATTTTTGCAGTTAGCCTTGCAGTTGCAACTTTCTTAGCTTTTTGTACTTTTCCACATACCATGTATTCTCGACTTCCCCGTTGCTATGAAACATCTGTGTTTAAGGGCAGCGTTTTCTTGCCGTAGGTCATGTAGCCTTTAGCTACACTCTAACCGATTTGATATTAATATGGCCTTTGCTATGCAGCCATTCATTTGCTAAATTCTCCACAATGCACATTTACTTATGCACATAGTCTAACTCAGAAAAATTTTCATGCATCTTTTTTAATCAGTTCCCATGCTGTGGGGGTTTGAGCAGCAAGTGAGTTTTCAGGAAGTTCAGGAAAGAACCAATTGAAAGTAGTTACATCTCCGTGGACATACAGGGTTTAAATATCAGGGAGATCGGGAAAAACTCCCTTTTTCCTTCTGGTCAAGAGCACAGGTAACTCTCCCTAGGCAGCAGGGGACCCCGGGCCAGGCCCTGCTGCCCTCTGGGTGGCTGGGGCTGTGCCCGGCCGGGTCTGCCAAGCCTGGCCTGTGCCGGGGGCTCCTTCCCCTGCCAGCCTCTGCAGGGAGGGAAAGAGAGAGAAAGCTGCAGCCCGGGGCTGTGGCAGCAGGTACTGTCCGGGCCGTGGCCTGGGCCCCTGGTTTGCTGGTGCTGCTGGCCCAGGGGAGGAGAAGATCTCTCCCCCACCACCACCCCTGGGCCCCAAGAAGCGACTCTGATGCTGGATCTGCTTTGGATCAGAGCAGGGGTGGGGGAAGTGATCCATCAGCCCTTCCTGAGCCTGTTCCTCCCCTGCACCCCCCATCACCAGCGTGGGCCTTGCACTCTGACATCTGTGAGCTGCAGAGAGAGAGAGAAAGGCCTTGGGCAGATTTAACCCTTTCCTGGCAACATGAAGCTTTCAGAACTCCAACCCTTTTCCCAGAGGGAGAGAAGAAGATCAGAGTGATTTAAAATGTAGAGAGACAGCATGATAAGAGTCAGCAAAAGAACTGATAAAGGTTGTCTGGAAGAAAGGATTGAGAAAGTGGACATTTTTGACTGGACTTCTCTAGATGTAAACCACGGAGAAATGGACTATTTCTTGTAATCTATTTCTGCTGTTTTGGGGGAATGCTGTTCTAGCTGAAGGTAATAGACTGATGTAATTGAGATTTCATTGAGAATGTTGCAGAGGAAGTTCCCCAGGTCCTGAGATAAAAAGAGGTCTCAGCTGTCTGAGATGCAGATTTGGCCCTTTAGCTCTAGTAAAAGGAGGTCTCTTGAGAGAGAAATGATTTTAACGATAGAAGAAGTGGATCTTTGTGAAATACTACAAAAAACATTCTTAAACAAATACCCCCAAAATGCTGAGAGGCCCATGAGTAGCCAGAAGAAAGGCTGCTCATGTGTGAGATGGCACAATCTGCAACATTCCAGGTGGTTGCAGGTTTGTGACATTGGGAGCCACCAGACTGTTTCTTGTGGTGAATGTCTTCATGGACTCCAGAGAGACTCCTCTGCCAAGGTGATGAAAGATAATGTTTAAATGGTTGAAACTGACTGAAAATCACAGGTTTTGTCTCTCTATGTTAGTTGTGGGAAAGTGAACAGTTTCTGGGGGAAAAAGAAGTGTTTTTAAATTTCACTTTTTTTCTTTTTATTTTTCCTCTATTCTTTAGAGTGTGTACATAAACTATCTTTGTAACTCTTAAAGATCAGGCCTGTTTTACTGGTTTATTTTCTCCTAGTCCAACTATCACAGGACACCAGGTCTACCCAATCCAAGTCAGTGGGAATTTAGGGACACCAGGGCTGTCCATTAATAGGGCTTGATTGGGAAGGGTTACTGGTTAAACTGGGAGCACTGGGAAAGGCTGAGGGGAAGCACTGTGGGAGGAACTGGAAGCACTGGGAGTGAGGAAAGGGGGAAACTGGGCAAGCTGGGAGCACTGGGAGGGGTTACTGGGAGTAATGGGAGGGCAAAGTAGTCAAACTGGGAGCTATTCCTGGGAGCACTGGAGGTGGCTAAGGGAGGGCACTGGGGTTACTGGGAGCCCTGGGGCATTACTGGGAACACTGGGAAGGGATACTGGAAATAAATGGGGGTAGACAGGAAACCAGGTCTACCTATTCAAGTCATTGGGATAAATGAGACACCAGGTTTACCCAGCCAAAGCAATGGGTTTCACCATCACCAGTTTGGTGGTGCCTGAAGATTTTTTGGGATACCCAGGTGTATCCAGATGACTTTTGAGGGGTTCCCAGGTAATTTTTGGTGTACTCAGGTGATTTGGAGGAGTATCCAGATGTATGCAGCTGATTTTTGGGTGTACCCTGGTGTTTATTTTTGGGGTTCCACCATGTATCCAGGTGGTTTTGGGGGGTACCAGGGTGATTTTGGGGGGGGGATCCAGATGTTTTTTTGGGTTCCCAGGGGTCCCTACTCACTCTGATGGGCTGGCAGAAGATGATGGCCATCATTTCCTCCCAGTCAACATGGATGCAGATGACCTTCAGTGGCAGGGGGGCTGTGGGGGGACACCCCAACATTCAAGGGGCATCCCAACATTCAGGGTGCACCCCAAAAGTCCAGGGGAGGGCCCCAGGGTTGGGAGGGATCCCGGATTTACCTCAGGAGAGGATGCAGTGCAGGTACACCCAGGTGCTTTGGTCCGTGGGGTCAGTGAAGACGGCGTTCTGCAGCAGCTCCAGCTCTGGGGAGGGGCAAAGGAGGCACCCCAAAATCTCCGGGGGGCAGCCAGGGGACACCCTGAGAACTGAATGGGGGCATCCAGGTATGTGAGGGCTCAGGTTTAGCCATAGAAACCAATGGGGAGTTTTAGGGACACCAGGTCTACCCGTTGAAATCAATGGGAATTTGGGGTTAACAGAGCTACCCATTGAACTCAAATTTTTAGGGACTACAGGTCTACCTATTGAAACCAAGGGAGAATTTTAGGGTCAACAGGTCAACCGCTTGATCAATGAGGATTTCGGGACAAGTCTACCCACTGAAACCAATGATGTTTAGGGACAACAGGTCTAGCCATTGAAGCCAATGGGGATTTAGAGACATGGGGTCTACCCATTAAAATGAATAGGGATTTTTTGGAAACTATTAAGGGCAATGGGGATTTAGGGACACCAGGTCTACCCGATCAAAGCAATGGAGAATTAGAAACCCAATATTTACTTCATTAAAATCAAAGGGAATTTTGGGACACCTGGTTTACCCACTAATGGGTGGGTATTTAGAATTTAGAATATTGGGTCCAGATAATAATGGGGATTTAAGGACAACAGGTCTACCCATTGAAATCAATGGGGATTTAGGGATGCCGGGTCTAGCCATTAAAAACAATAGGGATTTTAGGAACATCTGGTCTACCCATTAAGGACAATTGGGATTTGGGGTCATCAGGTCTACCCACTGAAACCCATGGGCTCAGTGAGACACAATAGGAATTTAAGAAATCAGGTGCAGCCATTGATGTGAATAGGAAATTTGGGACATCAGGTCTACCTCCATTATAGTCAGTTGGGGGATTTAGGACACCAGGTCTATCCACTGAAATGAATGGGGATTTCAAGAAAACAGCTCTACCCATGAATGGAAATGGTGATCTGGGGACACCAGGTCTACCCCTTAACAACTGTAAGGACATCAGGTCTATCATTGAAGTCAATGGGGATTTAGGGACACCAGGTCTACTCATTAGGGTCAATGGGGATTTTTGGGACACCAGGTCTACCCATTGGAGTCAAAGGGAATTTTTGGACTACCAGGTCGATCCACCCAATAAAACAGTGCTCAACCTCAAGCAAGGGGCTGGAGAATTTTAGGGATAGGATCACACTGAAATTCTGGGAATTTTTCCAGGGGAATCTTTCACCTTCCTTCAGTCTTTCAGGGGGCAGCATCCTGACCTCACCCTTCCTCCAGTTCCTGGTGGGCGCCAGGAGCCGCAGGCAGTGGTGCCAGGCCGAGAAGTTGGAGAAGTCGTGGCTCAGCAGGGCCCTGGCAAAGGCCAGCTTGGCCTTGGGGTCCTGCCTGGCCACCAATGCCTGCTGGTGGTCTCAGGCGTGGACTGAGAGGGCACCAGTACAAACCAGTAAGCCCTGGGAGCTGCCCCCAAGCTCTTGTGGCCTGAGGTGGCAGCTCCCAGTATAAACCAGTTAGGGTTAATGCACCTAAACCCATTCCAAGTATAGGGTTTAGGGGCACCACATCTACACTATTGAACTCAATCAGATCTACCCATTCAAGCCAATGGGGATTTTGGGACATCAGGTCTACCCATGAAAGGTGGGTCTAAGGGCTCCCAGTATGGTCTTGGAGCTCCCACTTTTACAAGGTTTCTACTGGGAGGGCACCAGTATAAACCAGTAAGCACTGGGATCCACCCCCAATCCCCTGAGCCGTGTGGGGGCAGCTCCCAGTATAAACCAGTAAGGCCAGCACAACCTGAAGTCACTCCCAGCAGGTCCCAGCCCCATTCCAGTATAAACCAGTACATCCCAATATAACCCAGTACATCCCAGTATAACCCAGTATAAACCAATGCGCCCAACATGACATTCCTGTACAAATGAGTATAAACCACTGCAAACCAGTGTAACCCAGTACAGACCAGTATAACACAGTAGCTCCCAGCATCCCATTCCAGTATATCCCAGTATAACCCACAGTCGGCTACTAGGTTATTCTCACCAGAAGGGAGTTCTCACTCATATGCTGCCCCCTCTCCCAGTATAACCCAGTATAACCCAGTTAACCCCCAGCACCCCATCCCAGTACAAACCAGTAAAACCCAGTGTAACCCAGTAACCCCTCCTGTGTTAAATCACGTGAAGGATGCTGCCAAAAGGGCATTTCAGATCACGCCCACTAAAGATCCTAGGCAGAGTTCTATCTCAATTAAACAATCCCCTTCTGAGCCTTTCCTAGATTTTATAGATAGACTTCATGCAGTGGTGGAAAACCAGAGAGAGGACCAGGAGTTGCAACAGAAGATGATCCTGGAAGTGGCACAAAGCCACTTGGGGCCTGGAAGTGGCACAAAGCAATGCCAGTGATGTCTGCAAGAGGATCATCTCTGGGCTTCTGGTTGCTCCACCTCCAACCCTGGACCTCCTCACTGAGACCTGCACCAAGTGAGCCATAAGGGACCCAGATGAACAGCGGAAAGGGTCTGGGCTCAGAGGCCGGATTGCAGCACCAGCCACCATTCCAGCTGGACCACCAGTGGCTGGGAGGGTCAAATGTTTCCAGTGTGGGCAGGAGGGACATGTGATGTGCTTTTGTCCCTTTAAGAATAAAATATCACACACACTGGTGGGAGCAGTAGGGGAGGGGGAGAAAGGGAACATTCCAGTTCCAAAGAACGACGGGGGGAGCATGAGCTTCTCCCATGTGATGAGATAAATGGGACAGGTCACCGGGTTGTCGGGGTTGTGGGGCAACCCAATTCTGGGAAGGTGTGGGACCCTAAGGAACCCTCAGGATTGGTAACAACCAAGAGGATATGGAAGCCATTTAGGCTTGAGTTAACAACAGGAATGCCTTTCAACACACCGGACTGGCAAGTGGTCACCGTTGACCCTGGACACGTGACCAACCTACAGCAGACTGATAGTAAGTGCCTTGTTATCAGGGATTCTAAGCACACTCCCTCTGAGATCAAGATTAGTCCAGGACTTTTGCCATCAGATCTGGAGCAACGAGCTCTCTTGACTCGTTGTGTCCATCCTCCCATCTTCCTACCAAAGGCCGAGTCATTGCCCAGGCCATACCACTGCCCAAACTGCCCTAGGATGGTCTGGACCTTTTGGTCTATTGGACAGAAATGTTGGGAGAGAACAAAGCCATAACTTGGTGGGGGCTCAAGAGGGAGGGGATTTCATTCAACTCCAGAGAATGATGGACACAGGATCAGATGTACAGTCATACCACCACACAAGTGGCCATCACATTGGGAGTTGCAACCCATGGCTGGTAAGGTTACAGGTATAGGGGGCACACAATTGGCAAAACAATCCAAGAGCATTGTGCCAATTGAGGGACCAGATGGGCAGTTGGCTTCTTTGTTTGTTCTAGATTCCAAATTTACCTTGTGGGAAGAGACGCCATGTCCCACTGGGGAATTACACTAGAAATCCCAAAAAACCCAGAAGATTTTTATTTGCCTCGACTGAGGAGTGCCCCTTCCAAAAACTAAATTGGCTGATGGATACCCCAGTTTGGGAGGATCAGTGGCCGCTGAACAAACAGAAATTGAAGGCACTCAAACAACCCTTGGAGGAGCAATTGGATAAAGGTCACATTGTGGAAACTAATAGTCCCTGGATTTCTCTGGTGTTTATGATCAAAAAGCCAGGGAAGGACAGGTGGCGCCTCCTCCACGATTTGCGAAAAATTATGAGGTCATTGAGGGCATGGGGTCTCTTCAGGCGGGCATACCATCCCCTTCAATGCTTTTGCTTCCTCTAGGCAATGATGAAAAGGAAGTGGGGAACCCAAACCCCGTGTTATCCCTAACTCAGTGCCTTAAAAAGATTGTTTTAAACTGTGCTTACCTGTGGATGTTCTTTTTAGATTTCTTTTGAAAGAATCCTCCTGACCCCCAAGATGAGGCCAGAACTTCTGTGTTTGCTGTTGCTTCTGACTCAGTCACTAGGACAGGGGCATGAATGTGAGGACACTCAAGGGATACACTGCTCCAATCTATCCAGAAAAATCCAGAGCATTCAGAACTTCATCCAGAAAATGAAAGGCATGATGGAGGAAATCAAGTGAGGGGCTGGAGACTGGCTGGAGAGCATCTTTAAAGACCCAGGATTACCAGGGAGAATGTTGTCATTTGTAAAGGATGTGTTACTGGCTGTTCTGGTTATCATTTTAATTTACATAGCCTTTAGGACTCTAAAAGGAGTCATTACAAGGTGTACCAAGAAAAAAATGGCCTCTACCGATGTAACTGTTGATGTTGTTGAGAGATGGTGGAAGAGGCCAGAGAGAGCAGTTTAAGGAGTTTGTCTCCTCCCTCCTTCCCTTCAAAATTAAACAGAAAAAAGGGAGATGTTGTGGTAGGTTTTTGAGAGGTTTGATAAGTTATGGTTTGCTCCTGTTACACCCCCAGTGCCTGGTGTCTGGTTTACCCCAGATTTTCCCCTCCCCCATCCCTTTGTCCCCTTTCCTGACCCTGCCCTGTGTTAACCTGGGGCCAATCACCCACCTGCCCCACCCCTCTGCCCCCTGGTTTAAATGTTAAGTGTGGGACCCTGCTCGCTCTCTCTCTCCTGTAACACTTGGAGGAATAAAGACCTCTGTAAGAGAGAGCCTTCTCTGAGACCTTTGCTTTGTACCCAGACATGGAGGATATAGAGGATCTAGAGAGCAGGAAACAGCTCTGCTCTCTACCCTTACTTGCACTGCTTGCAGTCTGGGAAACGGCCACTCCTGACCAGCGTGGCCAGGGAGAGAGCCAGCCGCCCCCACCCCGGCCCCCTGACACCAACAAACATCACTCTGTCCATCTGCAAAAATTCACAGACCAACACAGAGCGTTTGCTTTGGGATGTCAGGGCACGGTTGCCACGCCGTGGTGGTGACATCACAAGGTTGCCGTGGTGCATGGAAGCCTCAGTGGCAGAGCAGCTCTTGGGCTTGCTCAGTGCAGGAGCATCCTCCTGCTTGAGGCTTTTGTCAGTGGGCAGCTGCACATTGACAGGAGCCTGGTTTTTCTTGTGTTAGAGCACAGTCTGCAAACTTGCACAGCAGTGCCACAAGGATTGGGCACCTTGCTGCTGCAGTTTACTTTGTTTATTGCATTGCTTATTGTTAATTTTTAAAAATTATTTTTATTTTTAATATAGTATTTATATATCATTTATACATCATTTACATAAGTTTTTAATAATATAATTTTTTATGTATAAATTTTTTTAAAAGTGCTATTACCTGACTAACCTGGCACGTAAGTAGAGGTTTTCCCTAAGTGTATCTTAATCTGGCTTTTGCATGTCTTCCTGCTCTTTCTTAGTGACTGACTTGATTTGGAAACAGAAAGACCATTTGGATGCCACTTGGCTAAAGCTCCTATCAACACGTTCAGCTCAAAAGGAGGTGTCTGTAGCCAGGGCTCTACAGGCAGCATTTGCAAGGGAACCTGCAGAGGTTGTGTTCCCTCCATGGGAGAGTCTGTGGCAGCAGAGTCTGTCATTTCCTCAGTTTGCTGGGTCAAGCAGGAAAATGTAGACTGGGAGACCTTCTGGGAAGACCTAAAAACCATGCTAGGGTTCTTTCCAGTTTTCTCCAAGATTCTGCTTCATTTTCCCTTGTCCAATGCAGGTCACCTGACCCATGTGTTCAGAGGTGCCAATCCTGAGGTGAGTGACCAAGGAACATTTGATGTTCCTGGAGTTTAAGAATTGTGCAGCAAGCTCTGAGCTTGGCCTGTGGCAGTAGATTGTAGAGGGCCAGCTGAGTAGGCTGAAAGAAAATCCATTGCCATGCCTGCAGCAGCAAGGGCAAAGGCATCACTGGCTATTTCCTAATTTTCCATTTCAGAGCTTAAAAAGAACTAAAAGCCCAGTTTTGCAGAGAGAACATTGCTTCCTGATAGTAGCTGGGAGGAATATCTAATTTAGAACAATTTGCAGTATACTTGAATCAGCCCATTTGAATTTAGCCAGAGTGACTTTGAATCCCATTGCTATCAAAGCTGATGATTTGTGCTTAGTTGAGCTTTGTTCTGGTTTAGGGCGAATTTGGGAGAAATCTCCCAAATAGGGTCCCTCTGGGAAGCAAACCCAGACGGCCTCTCCCCAAACTGGTCTGAAAAAGAACTTCCTCACAGAAGAGTGGAAAAAAACTATTTATTTAGCAAAGTGCACACAAGCACAAACATTAATAACATGAAACAACAAAACCTCTTGCTGCTGCAAAGAGCAAAGGCAAAATTGTGGGAGTCCTTGCTGTGGGTGAAACTCGGCAGGCTCAATCTCTTATCAGCCCAGATTTGTTTTCCCCAACACTGCCAGTTGGCCTTTTCCACCGTTCCAGCCAACCCCGCAGAGCATTGGCTACCATCCATGAATCAGTGTAGACATAGAGCTTTGGCCACTTCTCTCTTTGAGTAATGTCCAGGGCCAATTGAATGGCTTTGAGTTCAGCAAGGTTATTTGATCCACCTTCTCCTTCAATGGCTTGTGAAACCTGTCGTGTGGGGCTCCATACCGCTGCTTTCCAGTTTCGTTTCATCCCTACAATACAACAGGAACCGTCAGTGAAAAGAGCATACTGTGTTTCTTCTGCTGGCAGTTGGTTATATGGTAGAGCTTCTTCAGCACATGTCACTTGTTCCTGCTCCTCTTAATCTGTAAGAGCAAAGCTTTCACCTTCCAGCCAGTTTGTAATTATTTCTAAAATCCCAGGGCAATTCAGGTTTCCAATACGGGTGTGCTGAGTGATGAGGGCAATCCATTTGCTCCATGTGGCATCGGTGGCATGGTGGGTAGAGGGAACCTTTCCTTTAAACATCCACCCCAGCACAGGCAGTCGGGGTGCCAGAGGAGTTGCGCCTCTGTACAATCACCTCGAGGCGGCTTGAACTCCTTCATAGGCAGCCAAGATTTCTTCTCCGTGGGAGTGTAGTTGGCTTCAGACCCTCTGTAGCTTCGGCTCCAGAATCCCAGTGGTCGCCCGAGTCTCACCCGGCACCTTCTGCCAAGGCTCCAGGACGGCCATTGTTCCCAGCTGCTGAGTAGAGCACATTCTTTACCTCTGGTCCCGTCCTCACTGGGCCAAGGGCTACCGCATGAGCGATCTCCTGCTTGATCTGGGCAAAGGCTTGCTGCTGTTCAGGGCCCCGGTGGAAATCATTCTTCTTGCGGGTAACCAGGTAGAGAGGGCTCACAATCTGGCTGTACTGGGGAATGTGCATTCTCCAAAAGCCTATGGCACCTAGGAAAGCTTGTGTTTCCTTCTTGCTGGTCGGTGGAGACATTGCGGTGATCTTGTTGATTACCTCTGTGGGTATCTGGCGACGTCCATCTTGCCACTTTACCCCTAAGAACTGGATCTCTCGGGCAGGTCCCTTGACCTTGCTCTTCTTGATGGCAAAGCCGGCTTCCAGGAGAATCTGGATGATCTTCTCCCCTTTTTCAAACACTTCCATTGCTGTGTTCCCCCACACAATGATGTCATCAATATACTGCAGATGTTCTGGAGCCTCTCCCTTTTCCAGTGCAGCCTGGATCAGTCCATGGCAGATGGTGGGACTGTGCTTCCACCCCTGGGGCAGTCGGTTCCAGGTGTACTGCACGCCCCTCCATGTGAACGCAAACTGAGGCCTGCACTCTGCAGCCAGAGGAATGGAGAAAAATGCATTAGCAATGTCAATAGTGGCATACCACTTCGCTGCCTTGGACTCCAGCTCGTACTGGAGTTCCAGCATGTCCGGCACAGCAGCGCTCAGCGGTGGTGTCACCTCATTCAATGCACGATAGTCTGCAGTCAGTCTCTATTATCCATCAGACTTGCGCACAGGCCAGATGGGGCTGTTGAAGGGTGAGTGGGTTTTGCTGACCACCCCTTGGCTCTCCAGCTCCCGGATCATCTTGTGGATGGGGATCACGGCATCTCGATTGGTCTGATACTGCCGGCGGTGCACCGTCGAGGTGGCAACTGGTACTTGTTGCTCTTCTACCTTCAGGTGTCCTACTGCAGATGGGTTCTCTGACAGTCCAGGCAAGGTGTTCAATTTCTTGATGCCCTCTGCCTCCACAGCAGCTATTCCAAAAGCCCATCTGAGTCCCTTAGGGTCTTTGTAATAGCCATTCCAGAGGAAGTCAATGCCCAAAATAGATGGGGCCTCTGGGCCGGTTGCAATCAGATGTTTCTGCCACTCCTTTCTGGTCAGGCTCACCTCGGCTTCCACCAGAGTCAGCTGCTGTGATCCCCCCATTACCCTGGTAATGGAAATAGGTTCTGCCCCCACATGTCTTGATGGCATCAGGGTACACTGCGCACCACATTCAACTTCTGGGCTGTTCTGGTCCGGCTGGCAATCTCAAGCCCCAGGTATTTCCAAGGTTGCAGTCTCTGCACTTTGTCCTGCTGCAACTCAAATCCCGCAGTGGCCAAAGCAGTGATAGTCTCATCCAGAATTTGTGTAAGTCCATTGTCACTGGGGGCACCCACAAGCACGTCATCCATACAATGAAGGATGACGGCCTCTCCAGCCTTGGCACTCACCGGGGACAGTATTTTGGCCACATACCACTGGCAAATACTTGGTGAGTTCTTTAACCCTTGCAGCAAAACTCTCCAGTGGTAACGCTTCATGGGTGCCTCCCTGCTGATGGAAGGCACAGAGAATGCAAACTGCGGGGCATCAGCTGGATCTAGGGGAATCTGGAAAATACAATCTTTACATCAATGACAGCCAAATCCAATTTTGGGGGAGCATTGAAGGGGATGGCATACGTGGGTGAAGAGACCCCATGCCCTCAATGACCTCATTAACTTTTTGCAAATTGTAGAGGAGGCACTACCTGTCCTTCCCCAGCTTTTTGATCACAATCACCAGAGAATTCCAGGGACTATTAGTTTCCACAATGTGACCTTTAGACAATTGCTCCTCAATGAGTTGTTTGAGTGCCTTCAATTTCTTTTTTTTTTCAGCGGCCACTGATCCTCCCAAACTGGGGTATCCATCAGCAAACTTTTGGAAGTTTTTGGAAGGGGCGCTCCTCCATGAAGGCAATAAAAAATCTTTTGGGTTTTTTGGGATTTCTAGTTTACCTCCCCACTGGGACATGGCATCTTTTCCCCACAAGGTAAATTTGGAATCTAGAAAAAACAAAGAAGCCAATTACCCATCTGGTCCCTCAATTTGCACAGTGCTTTTGGATTGCTTTGCCAATTGTGTGCCCCCTATACCTGCAACCTTACCAGCCATGGGTTGCAACTCCCAATGTGATGGCCACTTGTGTGGTGGTGGTATGACTGTAACATCTGATCCTGTGTCCATCCTTCTCTGGAGTTGGATGAAATCTCCCTCCCTCTTGAGCCCACACCAAATTATGGCTTTGTTCTCTCCCACCATTTCTGTCCAATAGACCCAAAGGTCCAGATCATCCTAGGGCAGTTTGGGCAGTGGTATGGCCTGGGCAATGACTCGGCCCTTTGGTAGGAAGAGGGGAGGATGGACACAACGTGCCAAGAGAGCTCGTTGATCCGGATCTGATGGCAAAAGTGCTGGACTAATCTTGATCTCAGAGGGAGTGTGCTTTGAATCCCTGATAACAAGGCACTTACTATCAGTCTGCTGTAGGTTGGTCACGTGTCCAGGGTCAAGAGTGACCACTTGCCAGTGCAGTGTGTTGAAGGGCACACCTGTTGTTAACTCAAGCCTAAATGGCTTCCATATCCTCTTGGTTGTTCCCAACCCTGAGGGTTCCTTAGGGTCCCACACCTTTCCAGAATTGCTTTGCCCCACAACCCCAAAAACCCGGTGACCTGTCCCATTTATCTCATCACGTGGGAGAAGCTCATGCTCCTCCCCTAGTTTTTTTGGAACTGGAATGTTCCCTTTCTCCTCCCCCCCACTGCTCCCACCAGTGTGTGTGATGTTTTATTCTTAAAGGGACAAAAGCACATCACATGTCTCTCCCACCCACACTGGAAACATTTTACCCTCCCAGCCACTGGTGGTCCAGCTGGAATGGTGGCTGGTGCTGCAATCCGGCCTCTGAGCCCAGACCCTTCCCGCTGTTCATTTGAGTCCCTTATGGCTCACTTGGTGCAGGTCTCAGTGAGGAGGTCCAGGGTTGGAGGTGGAGCAACCAGAAGCTCGGAGATGATCCTCTTGCAGACATCACTGGCATTGCTTTGTGCCACTTCCAGGCACCAAGTGGTTTTGTGCCACTTCCAGGATCCTCTTCTGTTGCAACTCCTGGTCCTCTCTCTGGTTTTCCACCACTGCATGAAGTCTATGTATAAAATCTAGGAAAGGCTCAGAAGGGGATTGTTTAATTGAGATAGAACTCTGCCTAGGATCTTCAGTAGGCATGATCTGAAATGCATTTTTGGCAGCGTCCTTCACGTGATTTAACAGAGGAGGGGTTACTGGGTTACACTGGGTTTTACTGGGATGGGTTGCTGGGGGTTACTGGATTATACTGGGAGAGGGTGCAGCATGAGTGATCGCCCCCTGCTGGTGGGGAGGACCTTGTGGCCGACTGTGTGTTATACTGGTTTATACTGGGATAGGGTTTTGGGGGCATTAGTTTATACTGGTTTATATTGGGATATACTAGTTTGTACTGGGATGGGATGCTGGGAGTTACTAGGTTATACTGGGTTACACTGGTTTGCAGTGGTTTATACTCATTTGTACAGGAATGGCATGCTGGGAGCATTGGTTTATACTGGGTTATACTGGGATGTACTGGGTTATATTGAGATGTACTGGTTTGTACTGGGATGGGGCTTGGGACCTGCTGGGAGTGACTTCAGGTTCAGCTGGCCTTACTGGTTTATACTGGGAGCTGCCCCCACAGGGCTCAGGTGATTGGGGGATGCTCCTGATGCTTGCCGGTTCATACTGGTGCCCTCCCAGTATAAACCTGGTAAAAGTAGGAGCCCCAAGACCACACTGGGAGCCCTTAGAGCTGCCTTTCATGGGTAGACCTGACGTCCCAACATCCCTGTTGGTTTGAACGGGTAGTCCTGATGTCCCTTAGTCCCTATTGACTTCAATAGGGTAGACCTTGTGCCCCTAAACCCCATAGAGAGAATGGGTTTGGGTGCATGAACCCTTACTGGTTTGTACTGGGAGCTGCCACCTCAGGCTGAAGGGGCTCGGGGGCAGCTTCCGTGGCTTACTGGTTTGTACTGGTGCCCTCCCAGTCAACACCTGGGACCACAGACAGGCACTGGTGGCCAGGTAGGACCCCGAGGCCAAGCTGGCCTTTGCCATGACCTTGCTGAGCCACAACTTCTCCAGCTTCTTGGCCTGGCACCACTGGCTGTGACTCCTGGCACCCACCAGGAACTGCAGGAATGGTGAGGGTGGGATGCTGCCCCCCGAAAGGCTGAAGGAAGGTGAGAGATTCCCCTGGAAAAATTCCCAGAATTTCACCAAGATCCTATTCCAAAAATTCTCCAGCCCCTTGCTTGAACTTGAGCTCTGTTGGGTTCAATGGTGTCCAAAAAATTTCCATTGACTTCAATGGGTAGATCTGCTGTCCCAAAAATCTCCGTTGACCTTAATGACAAGACCTGTTTTCCCAAAATCCCCATTGACTTCAGTGGTAGACCTGATGTCTTTACAGTTGTTAATGCGTATACCTGGTGTCCCCAGATCACCATTTCCATTGATGGGTAGACCTGTTTTCCTGAAATCCCCATTGGTTTCAATGGGTAGACCTGGTGTCTTTAAATCCCCATTGTCCTTAAAGATTAGACCTGGTGGACCAAAAAATCCCATTATTTCAATGGGCAGACCTGACATCCCTAAATTCCCAGTAATGCCTGGACCCAATTTTCCAAATTCCCCACATTTGTGGCTTGACCTGGTGTTCCAAAATTCTCTTTATCTTTAATTAAGATGAATCTGGTGTCTCTAAATCTCCATTGCTTTGAATGGGTAGACCTGGTTTCCCTAAATCCCCATTACCCTTAATAGACATGGTCTCTAAAAAATCCCTTTTGATTTTCATGGGTAGACCCCATGTCCCTAAATCCCCATTGGTTTCAAAGGTTAGACCTGTTGTTCCTAAACATCATTGGTTTTTAATGGGTAGACTTGTTGTCCCTAAATCCTCATTGGATAAAGAGGTTGAACCTGTTGGCCCTAAAAATCTCCACTGGTTTTAATGGGTGGACTTCTTGTCCTTAAAAATCCCCATTTGTTTTGATGGGTAGACCTGAGCCACCTCACACCTGGGTGCCTCCATTCAGATCTCAGGGTGTCCCCTGGCTGCCCCCTTGAGATTTTGGGGTGCCCCCTTTGCCCCTCCCCAGAGCTGCAGATGCTGCAGAACGCCGTCTTCACCGACCCCACGGACTAAAGCACCTGGGTGTACCTGCACTGCATCCTCTCCTGAGGTAACTCGGGGCTTCCTCCCATCCCTGGGGCCCTCCCCTGTAGTTTTGGGGTGCCCCTTGAATGTTGGGGTGCCCCCTGAATTTTGAAGTGTCCCCCCACAGCCCCCCTGCCTCAGAGTGTCATCTGTGTGAACACTGACTGTGAGGACGCGATTCTGGCAGTCATCTTCTGCCAGGCCATCAGGGTGAGTAGGGATCCCTGGGAACGCCAAAAAATCACCTGGATTCTCCCCTCCCCAAATCACCCTGGTACTCCCCAAAACCACCTGGATACACCTAGATACTCCTTCAAATCACCTCAGTACCCACAAAAAATTATTTGAGAACCCCTCAAAAGTCATCTGGATACACCTGGGTACCCCCCAAAATCCTCGGGCCCCACCAAACTGGTGGTTGTGAATCCCATTGCTTTGACTGGGTAGACCAGGTGTCCCTAAATCACTGTTGACTTGATTGGGCAGACCTGGTGTCCTGTCTACCCCCATTTACCCCCAGTAACCCTTCCCAGTGTACCCAGCAATGCCCCAGGGCTCACAGTAACCCCAGTGCCCACCCTCAGCCACTCCCAATGCTCCCAGTAACCCCAGTTCCCGCCCTTAGCCACCTCTAGTGCTCCCAGGAATAGCTCCCAGTTTGATTAGTTTACCCTCCCAGTCCTCCAAGTAGCCCCTCCCAGTGCTCCCAGTTTGCCCAGTTTCCCCCTTTCCTCCCTCCCAGTGCTTCCAGTTCCCCACCAGTGCTTCCAGTTCCTCCCCCAGTGCTTCCCCTTAGCCTTTCCCAGTGCTCCCAGTTTGGCCAGTAACCCTTCCCGACCAAGCCCTAGTAATGGACAGCCCTGATATCCCTACATCCCCATTGACTTTAATTGGGGTAGACCTGGTTTCCTGTGGAAAAAATAAAAAGTAAAACAGGCCTGAACTTTTAAACTTACAAAGATAGTTTATTTACACACTCTAAAGTCTAAAGGAAAAAATAAAAAGAAAAAAATTGAAGCTTCAAAACACTTCTCTTTCCCCCAGAAACTGTTCACTTTCCCAAAACTAACATAGAGAGACAAAACAGTGATTTTCAGTCAGTTTCAACAATTTAAACATAATCTTTCATCACCTTGGCAGAGGAGTCTCACTAGATGTCCCATTGGAGACATTCACCACAAGAACAAACCAGTCTGGTGGCTCCCAATGTCACCAACCTCCAGCCGCTGGAATTTTGCACATTGTGCCATCTCACCCATGAGCAGCCTTTCTCTTGGCTACTCATGGGCCTCTCAGCATATTTGGTATATTAGTTTAAGAATGCTTTTTTTAGTATTTTGCAAAGATCCTCTTCTTCTATCTTTAAAATCGTTTCTCTCTCAAGAGACCGCCTTTCACTACAGCTAAAGGGCCAAATCTGTGTCTCAGAAAACTGAGACCTCTTTTTATCTGAGGAGCTGGGGAACTTCACAACATTCTCAATGAAATCTCAATTACATCAGTCTATTACCTTTAGCTAGAACAGCATTCTCCCAAAACAGCATCAATATATTACAAGGAATAGTCAATTTTTCCATGGTTTACATGTAGAGATGTCCAGTCAAAAATGTCCACTTCCTCAATCCTTTTTTTCAAGATAAATTTTATCAGTTCTTTTGCTGACTGTATCATGCTGTCTCTCTACATTTTAAATCACTCTGATCTTCTTCTCTCCCTCTGGGAAAGGGTTGGAGTTCTGAAAGCTTCATGTTGCCAGGAAAGGGTTAAATCTGCCCAAAGTCTTTCTCTCTCTCACTGCAGCTCAGAGATGTCAGAATGCAAGGCCCACGCTGGTGATGGAGGGTGCAGGGGGGGAACAGGCTCAGGAAGGGCTGATGGATCACTTCCCCACCCCTGCTCTGATCCAAAGCAGATCCAGCATCAGAGTCGCTTCTTGGGGCCCAGGGGTGGTGGTGGGGGAGAGATCTTCTCCTCCCCTGGGCCAGCAGCACCAGCAAACCAGGGACCAGGCCACGGCCCGGCCAGGGCCCACCACAGCAGTCCTGGGCTGCAGCTTTCTCTCTCTTTCCCTCCCTGCAGAGGCTGGCAGGGGAAGGAGCCCCCGGCACAGGCCAGGCTTGGCGGACCCGGCCAGGCACAGCCCCGGCCACCCAGAGGGCAGCGGGGCCTGGCCCGGGGTCCCCTGCTGCCTAGGGAGTGTTACCTGTGCTCTTGACCAGAAGGAAAAAGGGAGTTTCTCCTGATCTCCTTGATATTTAAGCTTTTACGACCATGGAGACATAACTACTTTCAATTGGTTCTTTCCTGAACTTCCTGAAAACTCACTTGCTGGTCAAAACCACCACAGCATGGGAACTGATTAAAAAAGATACATGAAAATTTTTGTAAGTTAGACTGTGTGCATAAGTAAAAGTGTATATGTGCCTTACTAACTTTCTGTAAAACTTTTGCCAATTATATTGACACTAATTGCTTTGCACCAATGAATACAATGAGTTATTGTGATGTAGTCAATGACTTAAGATTACATTTTGTTAAGAGTATAAAAACTAGAGAACATGCAGAATAAAAACTTCTTCCATTTTGGATCCTGGTAACGTGTGTGTGTATGTCACATCCGACCTAACAGTAACAGACAGGGCAGAGCCGTCCAGTGTTGCCCTAGCTCTGGGCACACCGGGTTCACCTGTGGAGGAAAAAAAACAAAATGTGGGGTATTTTCCCACAAAAAATTTGGAATTTCCAACCCTGAAATTGTTGATTTTAACCCCCAAATATTTGAGACATGAGGTCTACCCAGTGAATGGGCTTTTTTTTCTGACATCAGGTCTATGCTTTGAAATTAATGGCAAGGAAGAAACATCAAGTCTACCCATTGAAATCAATCAGTTGATAGAACAGGACACCAGGTCTACCCCAAAAAAGATTTAGGGAAACCAGGTCTACCCATTCACGTCAAAGGGATAAATGGGACACTGCATCTACCCAGTCAAAGCAGTGGGGATTCATGACCACCAATTTGGGCAGGGGCCCAAGAATTTTGGCGCGTACCCAGGTGTATTCAGGTGATTTTGGGGGGTACCCAGGCAATTTTGGGGCGTACCCAGGAGTTTTTTTGAGTGTACCCAGGTGATCGGCGGGGGGTAAATCCAGGAGATTTTGCTGGGTACCCAGGTGTACCCAGGTGATTTTTTGGGAGTACCCAGGTGATTTTGGGGGGACCTAGGTTATTTTTGGAGGAAATCCAGGTGATTTTGTGAAGTACCCACGTGTATCCAGGTGATTTTTGGGGTTCCCAGAAGATTTTTGAGGGTACCCAGGCAATTTTTAGAGTACCCAGGTGATTTTTGGATTCCAAGGTGTATCCTGGTGACTTTTGGGGGGTATCCAGGTGATTTTTGGGGGGACACAGGTGATTTGGGGGAGCACCATGTGTATCTAGGTGATTTTGGGGGGTACTCAGGTGATTTTGGGGGATTCCCAGGTGATATTGGAGGTACCCAGGTAATTTTGGGGGTTCCCAAGTGTCTTTTAGGAGTATCCAAGTTTTTTGGGGGGGCACCCAGGTGATTTTTTGGGGTACTCAGGTCATTTTTGGGGGTACTCAGGTCATTTTTTGGGAGTTTCAGGTGATTCTGGGGGGTACCAAGGTGTATCCAGATGATTTTTTGGGGATACCTAGGTAATTTTGGGGTTCCCAGGTGATTTGGGGGGAGATTGAGGAAATTTTTTGGGGTACCCAGCTGATTTGGTGGGATATCCATATGTATCCAGGTGATTTTGAGGGTACATAGGTGATTTTTGGGTGTATGCAGGTGACTTTTGGGGGTAGCATGGTGATTTTTTGGGGGGATCCAGGACATTTTGGGGAGGATCCATGTGAGTTTTTGGGCATACCCAGGTGATTTTGAGGGTACCCACGTGATTTTGGAGGTTCACAGGTGTCCCCACTCACCCTGACAGGCCGGGAGAAGATGACAGCCACCGTCACGTCTTTCCAGTCGATGTGGACACAGATGACCCTCGGCGGTGGGGGGCTGTGGGGGACACCCTGACATTCAGGGGGCACCCCAACATTCGGGGGTACTGAATCATGATTTTAAAGAGTTAAGATTTCAACTAAGGGATGGAAGTAGTTTATATGGCTCAGAGTGTAAGTCAGATAAGCAAATGATAGGTTAATGATTATTAATGCCTAAGCTAGAGCTAATTGTTGTATTGTTTGCCATTATGAGCTTGTTTAAAGAAAGAAATGGAGTAAGTGAACTGCTATAAGAACAGATTGAAACCAGTAAGAACAATGACAGCACCTGGACTTTATATCAATCAGTCACAGAGCAGGGGACCTTGGATTGTGCCAGAGGGTCACAGAGACCTGAGGAAGACTCTCCTGACTTCATCCATTGAGACCACTGACCCAATTCAAGAGAAGAATTGTGCATGTGTAAAGGACTAATAGCCTCATTAAATACAGAGTGGGGATGGGAGGTGCTGGGGTTATGCACATGTATTGTATGTAAGATCTTGGGAAAGAGAGGGCAAAGAACCTTGTACAAGGCAGTCACGCCTTTCAGAGACGACTCCCGTGCAACCTGCTGGTGTTAATAAAAATTCCACTTTCTAACTTTACCTAGTTAGTAGAGTCTCTGTCCATGATTATATCTGTTTCTAATGAGTAACACTTCAAGAGATTGTCTGAAACTCAGGAGTTTTAGATTGCTAAGAAAGGAAGAAAACCCATCTTTTCCAGAGTGCAGCCAGTTCTCCAAGCAAAGCAGGTCCCAGGTGAGTGAGGAGAGACAGGATGGGGTTGGGGAATGTGGAACAAGGTTGTCCACACTGGCTCAGACCTCAAGGCACAGCTTCTCTGAGCAGTCCAGACCTCCTGAGGAGAGACCCTGGATCAATATTAATCCCTGAATGTTGCAGTCATCTCTTCTCTGAAGAGAAAAGTACACCCTTAAAAAAAGGAATATGGGTTTTTTGGAAATATTTCCGCATAACTCTAGGAGAAAAGACTTCCTAGTGAACTGCACCAGACTAGAGTGAAGTCAATGCACAGCCCTGGTTTTTCAGGACTTGCTTGATCCAAATGAGCCACGTGGTGCATTTGGGGCTGAGCCCTAGAACCTCAGGGCCTGAGAGGAGATTGCACAAACCTTTCCAGAAGTCAAAGTCAGAAGAAACAACCAAAGTGTCTCAAAGCATTAATGGGTCCCACAATGGTCAATCCCCAACACAGGCTCTTCATAAGGTCTGTAGAGGAGAGAACTGGAGGCCAGGATTGCACAAAAACCTCTCAAGACTCAGCGTGGGATGGAAAATCCAAAGGAAAATCCAAAGTATCTTAAAATCTTGAGTATCTCAAAGCATTACTGAGCCCCACTGTGTGTCAGTGCAAAGCTCTCAAGAGACTCATTAAAGCAGATAACTGGAGTCCAGGATTGCACAAAAACTTTTCAGAGACCCAGTGGCAAAAAGAAGTACTTTAACTAACCCTGAGTACATTGAATATTAATAAACCCCACTGAGTGTTGTTACTGGCTAAGAATCCCAAGGGACTCATTAAAGCAGATAATTGGGGCCATGATGCACAAACTTTCATAGAGTCAGTTTAAAAGGGAAACACCAAGTACCCTAAAACACCTGAAGTACCTTGAAGCATTAATGAGCCCCACTGAGTGTTGTTACAGACAAAGCCTCTCAAGGGACTCATTAAAGCAGAGAATTGGAGGCCAGGATTGCACAAACCTCTCAGAGACTCCAAGGCAAAAGCCAAACCCAAAGTCCTTGGAAAAACCTGCAGTCCCTGGCAGCATGAAGGAGCCCCCCAGGGCCATTGCTGACCAAGCTCCTTCCCCAGGGACTCCTTCCAGCACATCCTGGAGGCCACTGGCATGGGAGGGGGATGCTGAGGGCGCACAAGGGGCTGACAGTGCCCAGCCTTGCTGGGGCTGTGCCAGGAGGCCCCAGGGCCTCAGGACAAGGGTCTCCTCAGTGTCCTTGGTGGCACAGAGGCTGCTGTGGCCCAGGGCACCAAGCTTGGCTTCTCTTTGTCCCCACCTGTCATCACTGCCTGCAGTTCTCTGCTCTGCCTGGGGCCTGGGGACACTTTCTGTGTCGTGTCCCTCAGTGGGACCCATTAAAACTTCCAGAAACTTTGGAGTTGGCTTCTGCCTTGGAGTTCTGGAGAGGTTTCTTCAGCTCCCTCTCAGGGACTGATGTTCAGGGCCTGAGCACAAAGCCCTGAGAGGGTCATTAAAGTCCTTGTGCTGTGTCTGTGCTGATGAGCTGGGCTGAGTTCATCATCCAGAGGAGATCCTGGTAACCCAGAAGAGCTTAAAAACACATTTCTCTGGATGAGCAGCTTTTCTGCCAGCCCAGCAGGGCTGGGGCACTGCCTGCAGCCACCCTGGGCACAGCACACAGGCACACAGGGCTTCAGCTCAGCCTGGGCTGGCAACACAGAGCAGAGCTCACTCAGGGCTCACTGCAGGAGAAATCCTCCCAGGCTTGCAAACAGTCACTCTCTGGCTGGGGGAAGTAAAGCTGCAGCTCCTGCAGGGATCTCCTGAAGCTGCCACATCCCACAGCTTGGAGCACCTTCCAGGAGCACTGTGGGAGCTGCTGCAGGGCAGGGATGTGGCCCTAGGGCAGGGCTGGGTTTCCCTGCTGCCCCAGGCCAGGCCCAGCACAAGGCAGCTCCCTGGGGCCAGGCTCTGCTGCAGGGCTGAGCAGCCGGGGCTGCAGCCAGGGGTGCCCAGGGCTGTGGTGCAGAGCAGGGTCCTGCAGCCCAGGGCGCTGTGCTGGCCCAGGGACTCTGCTGCCTGCCAGGGACAGCTCTCAGCCGGCCCGGGGAGCTGCTGCCAGCGCTGGGGAGAAGCTGTGGGGGGAAGGAGCCACCCTGAGCAGGGCAGCTGCTGCTGCTGCTGCTGCTGCTGCTGCTGCTGCTGCTGCTGCTGAGAGGGGCTGTGTGGGGCAGGGCTGCTCCCAGCTCCACACCAGCCTGGGCACAGCTGCGGAGGACACTCGCCAAAAGAAGGTAAGCCTTGCATGGCTGTAAAGATCAGGAGCTTTCCTGAGAGTGTTTTCAATTTCCTGCTTGGAGAAGAATGGGAAAGTTGCGGTGAAGACAAAAAGATTTTTGCTTTTTAATACACTATTCATATATTAGTAGCTGTGTTAACTAGTATTGTATAGTTATAAAACTGTAAATCCTTATTAACTCTAGTCAACTACTATAACATATTTATATATGTATAATCCTTAATTAACTCTAGTTGGTTTCCTGCCGACTAGATTGGCAGGAAATCTTTTAGATTTAAGAACAATTAGTAGACCTAAATACATTCCTGAAATACTGTATAGTGTTATTATCAGGAAGACAACCTACAAGAAGAACATTTTGGTTTTTACCAGAGTGTGAGCAGTCATAAAAAAAAGTGGAGCAAAGAAGCCCTTGGACCAACTCCGATTGGTTTACCGAGGGGTGTGTAACTGGGGAAAAAAAATATATATATATATTCCTGTTAAAAATCCTAATTAATCAACCTTCAATAATTGTTGAAATTGGGCTAGGCAAGCCCCATTCCTACTTGGACACATGGAAGCTTCCAGTAGAAGTCGGGTTTATATGTCACAGTTCTAATGCTGTTACAAGGGCTTTTTATCTTTTTTTTAAGGAAACATCAGGATGAGAGAAGCAGAAGAGGAATTGTAATTACAGAATATTCTGAGTTGAAAGGAACACACAGGATCATCAAAGTAATGTTTCAACATTTACAGAGACTCTCTGTCAGCTGTCTCTGCCCTGCCCTCCCAGGCACAGCACCACCACATCTGCTCTTGTTTCTGCACTGCCCTGATCCTGTCCCTGTCATCTGGTGCTCTCAGGGAGGCTCTGGCCTTTGCAGCAGCTGAGTCAGGCCCTGCCTTTGGCATTCCTGCCAGGCAGCTGTGGCCATGGCAATGGGGTGTCCAAGCTTCCCTGGGCCCTGTGGGGCTGTGGGCAAAGCAGTCCATGGGAAAGGGGAAGGAGCTGAGCCCCCTCCCTGAGATCCCATCATGGGCACACCCGGGGATCTCCTAGCTGTGTCCTTCCCAGCTCTGAGCTGCCCTCCTGGCTGCAAATCTGTGCCAGAGCCCCTGGGAGTTCCCTGAATGTGCCATGGGGAAGTGCAGAGATGCCAGAGCTGAGGAAATGCTGCTGGGTTTGCCAAGGGAGCCGGGAGTGTCCTTGGCAGAAGGGGGTGCTGAGACCTTGCCCAGAGCCCTTTGGAGAGGGTGAGACATTGAGGGATCCCTGTGCTCTGGGCAGGGTCTGGTTTATGCCAGGGTGACCCGGGAGTGTGATTGTGCTCTGATTGCAGCCAAAGCTGCAAACACAGGGCAGTTGGGAACAAGCCCATCCAGACAATCACTTGAGCCATGGGAATCCTTTGCCTCTCACATCTCTCACTGACAAGCTGTGAGTGCAGCAGGAATGCTGGGGATTTCTGACCTCAGGGCAGCAGGAATGATGTGTGGGCATGAAAGTAATGGCTAAAATTCCTTCTTGCTCTCCATGTCCTTTAGAAGTTGGAGTGCAGATGGCAAAAAGCCTGTCTGCATTAGGACTGATTCCAGTGACAAATCCTGAATATCCAGCCTTGTCCCTCTGCCACATGGCCACAAACCCAGGGCAGCAGGGCAGGGATGGCTCCTCGAGAACCCCCACAAACAGGCCTGGCTGCTTCTGGCACACTCAGAAACCACAACTGGAGCTAGGAAGGGACTGGGGGAAGGTTTTCAGAGAGCAGAGACAAGGGCGAGGGAGTCACAGCGGGACAGTCTAGAGGGAATGGCCCAGGTTTGGCTGAAAGCAGCCTCTGCTGACTTGTCCCTGTCCTTTATCCATGAACAGGTGCCCATGCCCAGCCAGAGCAAATGTCCAACAGCAGCTCCATCAGCCACTTCCTCCTGCTGCCATTGGCAGACATGCGGCAGCTGCAGCTCCTGCACTTCTGCCTCTTCCTGGGCATCTCCCTGGCTGCCCTCCTGGCAACGGCCTCATCATCAGCGCCGTAGCCTGCGGCCACCTCCTGCACAGCCCCATGTTCTTCTTCCTGCTCAACCTGGCCCTCACCGACCTGGGCTGCATCTGCACCACTGTCCCCAAAGCCATGCACAATTTTCTCTGGGACACCATAACCATCTCCTATGCAGGATGTGCTGCTCAAGTATTTTTCTTTATGTTCCTTATCGGAGCAGAGTATTATCTCCTGACCGTGATGTGCTACGACCGCTACGTGTCCATCTGCAAACCCCTGCACTACGGGACCCTCCTGGGCAGCAGAGCTTGTGCCCACATGGCAGCAGCTGCCTGGGCCAGTGCCTTTCTCTATCCAGTGCTGCACACAGCCAATACATTTTCCCTGCCCCTGTGCCATGGCAATGCCCTGAGACAGTTCTTCTGTGAAATTCCACAGATATTGAAGCTCTCCTGTTCCAAATCCTACCTCAGGGTATTTGGGCTTCTTGCTTTTACTGCCTTTTTGGTATTTGGTTGTTTTGTGTTCATGGTTTTCTCCTATGTGCAGATCTTCAGGGCTGTGCTGAGGATCCCCTCTGAGCAAGGACGGCACAAAGCCTGTTCCACCTGCCTCCCTCACCTGGCCGTTGTCTCTCTGTTCATCACCACTGGCGCATTTTCTCACCTGAAGCCCCCCTGCATCTCGTCCCCATCCCTGGACCTGGCCCTGTCAGTTCTGTACTCGGTGGTGCCTCCAGCCCTGAACCCCCTCATCTACAGCCTGAGGAACCAGGAGCTCAAGGTTGCAATGTTGAGACTGATGACTGGATGGTGTCATGAACATTAAACTGCTGGCAAAATTCTGAAAATCATTTGTAATAAAAGTTATCTTAGATACTTCTTGTTGGTTTTAATTTGGACGTTCTTTTTCTTTGTTTTACTTTTTTAAACTTGTACACAAAGTAATGTCATTTTTTGTGACATTTCTCATTTTGTTTCTTCCCACATTCCCTGTGGACACAGACTTTGTCAATTAGGGGCTAAATGCTGGTTGGCATTAAATGAATTTAAGGATTTCCCAGTCAAGTTTTCTGCAGAGATTCCCCTTTGGTTCCCTTCTCTGCAGCTGCAGCAGCAATGTCTGTGTGCAGAGCTGGGCCACATCAGTGCTGGCACAGCAGCTGTGCCCAGCAGCAGCAGCAGCAGCCCTTGGTGTTGCCAGTGCTGCTGCCGTGGCCCTGCCCCGCTGCCCTGCTGGCCCTGGTGTTGCTGTAGGGCCTGAGTGCTCTCGGGGCCGGGCACAGTGCTGGGGGTGGCAGTGCCGGGGCTGCAGCAGGGACAGGCCATGGGCACTGCTGGGGCAGCGCTGACGCCTCAGGCCAGGGCCTGGGGGCTGCAGGCTCCTTGCCCAGGCTCTCTCCAGAACACTTTGCCCAGGCCAATGCTGAGCACAGAAAAGCCCCGGGAGCAGCCCCAGGCTGGCCGCGGGCAGGCTGGGACCAAACAGCATGGCTGGGGCTCTGCAAGGTGCCTGGGGGAGACAAGGCACAGGAGCAGCAGAGCAGGGGCTGATCCATCCCCACTGTGCTGGACACCCCAGGGCAGCGTCCCACAGCGTCCTCATGCACCTGCCAACAACATCCCCCCTCTGCAGCCCTGGCCTCTCCCCCAGCTCACACAGGTGCCGCATCCTTGCAGGCACAGACACGGCAGCACTGCCTCAGGAGCCCCTGTTTGCACTGCCCAGAGCAGGCGTCAGCACCCCATGGTGTTGGTGTGGGGAGATGAAGCTGAGGGAGCACAAGTGCCATCAGCCCCCGGGGCCAGAAAGGGCTGGGGGACAGCAGGGAAACCACTCAGGTTTGTGGTGGCCTCTAAAGTCACACAGAAAGTTTGTTCCCATTAGCTGGGAGTTTCCTGTGTCACTGCAGACGTTTTTGCTCAGAGCCAGGACTGCCTGGCAGCCACCCCCAAACCGCCCTGACCATTTCCTTTGCTTCACCTTGGCTTTCTTTATTCTTTCCCTGTACAAATGTCTTCCTCTTGCCCAGCCTTGTTCCCTTCCCTGCAAACAGCCCATTCCTGGTTTTCCTTTCCTCTCTGGCCCCACTCCCCATTTCAGTTCCTGAGTTGGCATCATGGAATAAAGCATGGGCCCCCCCTATTACATGGGAAACTGGACAGAGCAACGCAAGGTCTTACCAATGCGGTTATATCATGCGTTCTGACTTTATTGTCTCAAAATGGCAAGTTAAATACAGTTTCAGATAGTTTACAGTTTGAGGGTCTTTGTAATTGGTATTCAGACAGAAAAGATTGCAAACAATCTCTACCTTAAGGCAGCCCCCATAAATTCACTACAACTATTATAATTAACACTAAGAACACCTTAATTTAATTTTTTGCTGCACCACTGGCCTTTCTACTGCTCTGCAGGCCTGAATCTGTGGCCTAGCCTTGGATAGCTCAGATCTCCTTCCATAGCAAATTGTATCCCCTCTCCCCAAGATATTCCTCTACAGGAACTCTCTCTTAGGCTGAACCATGAGTTTTGCTCTCTCTCTGCTCTCGGGCTCTGCTGCTCTCTCTGCTTCTGCCTCTCACTGGGGCCTCGCTCTGGGCCCCAGGCCTGGGCCTGGCTCTGGACTTAGCCTTGGCCTTCTTGCCTCTTGCCTCTCCTTTGAGAGCCATGCTCAACTCCCCCCATGGGGGACCCGGAATAAACCTCATCTGAGCAGCATCCTCAGAAGCCGTGTCGTGTCTTGCCTGCCTGCATGCTGCCATTAGCTGGAATAACCAAGAGATGGCTCCCCAAGAAGCTCCGGTAAGGCTTTTGTACCTGCCCTACCTCCCGGGACCCAGGAGATATGTTTCCCCCAGCCCCCTGCAACTGCTAGCCGGGCCTGAAAAGAGCTGGGGGGGGACACAACATGGAAGTATTTGAGAAAGGATAGAAGATCATCCAGATTCTCCTGGAAGCCGGCTTTGCCATCAAGAAGAGCAAAGTCAAGGGACCTGCTGAGAGGTCCAGTTCCTGGAAGTAAAGATGGACAGCAACAGATTCCCACTGAGGTCATCAATAAGATCACCGCAATGACTCCACTGACCAGCAAGAAAGAATCACAGGCTTTCCTAGGTGCCATAGGCTTTTAGAGAATGCACATTCCTGAGTACAGCCAGATTGTGAGCCCTCTCTACCTGGTTACCCGCAAGAAGAATGATTTCCACTGGGGCCCTGAACAGCAGCAAGCCTTTGCCCAGATCAAGCAGGAGATCACTCATGTGGTAGCCCTTGGCCCAGTGAGGACGGGACCAGAGGTGAAGAATGTGCTCTACTCTGCAGCCAGGAACAATGGCCTGTCCTGGAGCCTATGGCAGAAGGTGCCTGGTGAGACTCAAGGCCAGCCACTAAGATTTTGGAGTCGAAGCTACAGAGGGTCTGAAGCGAATTACATCCCAACTGAGAAGGAAATCTTAGCAGCCTATGAAGGAGTTCAAGCTGCCTCAGAGGTGATTGGCACAGAAGCACAACTCCTCCTGGCACCCCGACTGCCGGTGCTGGGGTGGATGTTTAAAGGAAAGATTCCCTTTACCCACCATGCCCTAGACGCCACATGGAGCAAATGGATTGCCCTCATCACACAGCACGCCTGTACTGGAAACCTGAATCACCTTGGGATTTTAGAAATAATCACAAATCAGCCAGAAGGTGAAGACTTTTGTCTCATGGATGAAGAGGAGCAGGAACAAGTGACACGGGCTGAAGAAGAACCCCCATACAACCAACTGCCAGCAGAAGAGACACAGTACGCTCTTTTCACTGATGGTTCCTGTTGCATTGTAGAGGTGAAACAAATGTGGAAAGCAGCCGTATGGAGCCCCACATGACAGGTTGCACAAGCCACTGAAAGAGAAGGTGGATCAAGTCAATTTGCTGAACTCAAAGCCGTTCAGTTAGCCCTGGACATTGCTGAAAGAGAGAAGTGGCCAAAGCTCTACCTCTACACTGATTCGTGGATGGTGGCCAATGCTCTGTGGGGTTGGCTGGAAAGGTGGAAAAAGGCCAACTGGCAGCGTCGGGGAAAACCAATCTGGGCTGCTGATGAGTGGAAAGACATTGCCACTCGGGTAGAGAAGTTACCTGTGAAAGTCCGCCATGTAGATGCCCATGTCCCCAAGAGCAGAGCTAATGAGGAGCACCAAAACAACGAGCAAGTAGATCAGGCTGCAAAGATAGAGGTGTCAAAGACAGACTTAGACTGGCAACACAAGGGAGAGTTGCTCCTAGCTGGATGGGCTCATGATGCCTCAGGTCACCAAGGTAGAGATGCCACTTATATGAGACCGAGGGGTGGATCTAAGCATGGACAGTATTTCTCAGGTTATCCCTGACTGTGAGACATGTGCTGTGATCAAGCAGGCCAAGCAGCTGAAGCCCCTATGGTATGGTAGGCAGTAGTTGAAATATAAGTAAGGGGAGGCCTGGCAGGTTGATTACATTACATTGCCCCAGACACTCCAAGGCGAGTGCATGTGCTCACAATGTTAGAAGCCACCACGGGATGGCTGGAGAGCTTCTCTGTGCCTAATGCTATGGTCTGTAACACCATTCTAGACCTTGAAAAGCAGGTCCCCTAGAGGATTGAGTCAGACAACGGGACTCATTTCAAGAACAGCCTTATCAACACCTGGGCTAAACAACATGGCATCGAGTGGGTGTACCACCTCCCCTACCATGCACCAGCTGCAGGCAAAATGGAGAGGTACAACACATTTTTAAGAACCACCTTGAGAGCACTGGGTGGGGGATCTTTCAAAAATTGGGAGAGGCATTTAGCAAAGGCCACCTGGTTAGTTAACACCCGAGGCTCCACCAACAGGGAAGGCCCTGCCCAGGCTGACCCTCTGAATACAATAGACGGAGACAAAGTCTCAGTGATGCATGTGGGAGGTTTGTTAGGGAAGACAGTTTGGATCAATTCGTCCTTGAGTACAGAAACCCATCTGTGGGATTGTCTTTGCTAAGGGACCAGGTTGCACATGGGGGTTAATGCAGTAAGATGGAACAACACAATGTGTACCTCAGAGAGATCTGATTGTTGCGTGAGAACCATGTGTAAATATCACTACTGAATGTCACTGCCACTTTCTGTATATAACTGTATACTGTGTATATAGATGGATATATAATGTATGTGTATGTAGAGTTAGAATATCTATTAGTTTTGGTAGTAAGCTGACAATATGGGAATAAGGGGTGGCATGTCCTGGGGTGACGTTTTGATGCTTGTATCCCCAACCATCTGTTCTGTTGATGTTGGATATTAAGTTCTGTACCTTTAAGACTGGTTCCGAGAGCAAAGGGGGAGAAAGAAGAAGAGCAGAGTTTGTTTGCAGAAAACAGCATTCAATCCTATACATTCCACTCCTAGACTGTGTTCATCTGAAGCACAGACAGAGATCTCCTGTGCTTTTTGTTAGTTTAGCTAGCTGAGGCAGAGAAGTTCCCTGGACTGTTCTTTTTCTTTTCTTTTTCTTGGGACTGTTTAAACCATCTCTGGACTGAAAAACCCAGAAGAGCACTGGGAGCTCACACCTGTGGCCCAGCAGGGCCCAGGACAGAACTTTTCCAGCACCAGAGGGACTGATAAGAGACTGAACCAGCCGAGTTTCACCCACAGTAAGGACTTTCTCAATTTTGCCATCTCTCTTTGGAGCAGTGAGAGGTTTTGTTGTTTCATGCTATTAATTTTTGTGCTTGTGGGCACTTTGTTAAAGAAATAGCTTTTTCCACTTTTCTGCCAGGAAGTTCTTTCCCAGACCAGTTGGGGGAGGAGCTGTGTGGGTTTGCTTCCCAGAGGGACCCTATTTGGGGGGTTTCTCCCAAATTTGCCCTAAACCAGAACACCGCTCTACCAAGCACAAATCATCAGCTTTGATAGCAATGGGATTCTAAGTCACTCTGACTAAATTCAAATGGGCTGATTCAAGTATACTGCAAACTGTTCTGAATTAGATATTCCTCCTGGCTACTCTCAGGAATAAATATTCTCTGCAAAACTGGACTTTTAGTTCTTTTAAATCTCGGAAATGGAGAATTAGGGAATAACCAGTGATGCCTTTGCCCTTGCTGCTGCAAACATGGCAATGGATTTTCCTTCAGCCTACTCAGCTGGCCCTCTACACTCTCCTGCCACAGGCCAAGCTCACACCTTGCTCCACAATTCTTAAACACCGGGAACATCAAATGTTCCTTGGTCACACCCTCAGGATCGGCACCTCTGAGTACACTGCTCAGGTGACCTGCAGTGGGCAAGGGAAAATGAAGCAGAATCTTGGAGAAAACTGGAAAGAACCCTGGCATTTTTAGAATGTCTTCCAAGAAGGTCACCCAGTCCACATTTTTAAAGTTGTCCCACTTGACCCAGCAAACTGAGGAAATGACAGACTCTGCTGTCACAGACTCTCCCATGGAGGGAACACAACCTCTGCAGGTTCCCCCGCAAATGCTGCCCACAGAGCCCTGGCTACAGACATCTCCTTTTGAGGTGAACATGTTGACAGGAGCTTTAGCCAAGTGGCATCCAAATGGTCTTTCTGTTTCCAAATCAAGTCAGTCACTAAGAAAGAGCAGGAAGACCTACAAAAGCCAGCTTAGCTTACAACCAGGGAAAACCTCTACTTACGTGCCAGGTTAGTCAGGTAATAGCAATTATTAAAAATAACAATAATAAAAAATTATTATAAAAATATATTATATAAATGATATATAAATAATAGATAAAATATATTTTACAAAATAAAAATTAATAAAATAGCAATAAGCAATGCCATAAACAGAATAAACTGCAGCAGCGAGTTGCCCAATCCTTGTGGCACTGCTGTGCAAGTTTGCAGACTGTGCTCTAACACAAGAAAAACCAGGCTCCTGTCAGTGTGCAGCTGCCCACTGACAAAAGCCTCAAGCAGGAGGATGCTCCTGCACTGAGCAAGCCCAAGAGCTGCTCTGCCACTGAGGCTTCCGTGTACCAAGGCAACCTTGTGATGTCACCACAACGGCGTGGCAGCCGTGCCCTGACATCACAAAGCAAACGCTCTGTGTTGGTCTGTGAATTTTTGCAGATGGACAGAGTTACCCTCAGGGATGAAACCAGGAAGGTCAGTGTGTGATCTCACATGCATAATGCAGTAAGGATGCTCTCTGTGGGACACTGGGTGTGTCAGCTCTGAGAGCAGCTTGAAAATGGCCGGATTAGGGACTTCTTTGAGAACTGCATTCTCTGCTCTGGACACTACCCCTGCTACATATGCTGAATCATTAATCAAAACAATGGATTCTGAAAATTTCTCAAAAGCCGTGACAACTGCAGCCAACTCAGCCACCTGAGGTGAACCTTCGACTACCTCGATGAAAGCCTCCCACTGCTGAGTCTGAGGGTCCTTCCAAATCACCATTGACTTGTGTGACCCTCCATATGCCTCAGTAAAAACTGTCAAAGCTTTGAGAGGTTTGCAGCTCTGTTTCTCTTTTGGAATCAAGTTTAAATCCGAATGAAATAATTTGTGGCAAGGGCAATGGATTAAAATTTTCCCTGGCTAGCTATCCAGAGCAAACTGCAACATCTCATTCTCATGGAGCAACTGCTCCAAAGCCTCCTTTGTTCACCTTCCAGCTGACAACTGGATTGGCACATGAATGCATGCAAACTCACACCCTGCCAGCAGTCGCATCCTGACCCTTGCTTTGCTGATCAGCTGAGCCATCAGCTCCTGTGGTTTAGTGATACTTTTGGACAGCTGATGACTTAGGAACACCCACTCTGTGATCAACTGGGGGTCCTTCTGGTCCTTGTCCCACTGAAAAATCAGCCCATGCAAGTGTGGCAGTTTTCCCAAAATGATGACATTAAATGGAAGTTCTGGCTGGCAGTGATGGGCCTGCCGGCTGGACATTGCCAACTGAACCCTCTCCAATGCTGGCCCAACCTCCTGAGTCAGAGCCCTTAGAGGATCCAGCTCCTCTCCCTCCTTTAACAAACTGAAGAGAGGGGCTATGTCCTCCATAGTAAGCCCAAGTCAGGGCCTGACCCAATTCAAAGATCCACACAGCTGCTGAAGATCCTTCAAAGTTTCAGGTCTCTCACTGATTACCAACTTCTGGGGTGATCTGGTCCGGCTGGCAATCTCAAGCCCAGGTATTTCCAAGGTGGCAGTCTCTGCACTTTTTCCTGCTGCAACTCAAATCCCACAGCGGCCAAAGCAGTGATAGTCTCATCCAGAATTTGTGTAAGTCCATTGCCACTGGGGGCACACACAAGCATGGCATCCATATAATGAAGGATGACGTCCTCACCAGCCTTGGCACACACTGGGGACAGTATTTTGGCCACATAGCACTGGCAAATACTTGGTGAGTTCTTTACCCTTGCAGCAAAACTCTCCAATGGTAACGCTTCATGGGTGCCTCCCTGCTGATGGAAGGCACAGAGAATGCAAACTGCAGGGCATCAGCTGGATCTAGGGGAATCTGGAAAAACCAATCTTTTCTATCAATGACAGCCAAATCCCAATTTTGGGGGAGCATTGAAGGGGATGGCATACCTGGCTGAAGAGACTCCATGCTCTCGATGACCTCATTAATTTTTTGCAAATCATGGAGGAGGCGCCACCTGACCTTCCCCAGCTTTTTGATCACAAACACCGGAGAATTGCAGGGACTATTTGTTTCCACAACGTGACCTTTAGCCAATTGCTCCTCCACGAGTTGAGTGACTTCAATTTCTGCTTTTCAGCAGCCACTGATCCTCCACAACTGGGGTATCCGTCAGCCATTTAGTTTTTGGAATGGGAGCTCCTCAGTGGTGGCAATGAAAAAACTTTTGGGTTTTTTGGGATTTCTAGTATAACTCCCCATTGGGAAATGACGTCTCTTCCCTACAAAGTAAATTTGGAATCTAGAACAAACAAAGAAGCCAATTGCCCATCTGATCCCTCAATTTCCACAATGCTCTTGGATTGTTTTGCCAATTGTGTGCCCCCTATACTTGTAACCTTACCAGCCAGGGGTTGCAACTCCCAATGTGATGGCCACTTGTGTGGTGGTATGACTGTCACATCTGTTCCTGTGTCCATCATTCTCTGGAGTTGGATTAAATACCCCTCCCTCTTGAGCCCACACCAAATTATGGGTTTGTTCTCTCCCACCATTTCTGTCCAATAGACCCAAAGGTCCAGACCATCCTAGGGCAGTTTGGGCAGTGGTATGGCCTGGGCAATGACTCAGCCCTTTGGTAGGAAGATGGGAGGATGGACACAATGTGCCAAGAGAGCTCATTGCTCCAGATCTGATGGCAAAAGTGCTGGACTAATCTTGATCTCCGAGGGAGTGTGCTTAGAATCCTAGATAACAAGGCACTTACTATCAGTCTGCTGTAGGTTGGTCACGTGTCCAGGGTCAATGGTGACCACTTGCCAGTCCAGTGTGTTGAAAGGCAAACCTGTTGTTAACTCAAGCCTAAATGGCTTCCATATCCTCTTGGTTGTTCCCAATCCTGAGGGTTCCTTAGGGTCCCACACCTTCCCAGAACTGGGTTGCCCCAGAATCCCGACAACCCGGTGACCTGTCCCATTTTTCTCATCAGGTGGGAGAAGCTCACACTACTCCCTTGTTTTTTGCAACTGGAATGTTCCCTTTCTCCCCCTCCCCCACTGCTCCCACCAGTGTGTGTGATGTTTTATTCTCAAAGGGACAAAAGCACATCACATGTCCCTCCTGCCCACACTGGAAACATTTGACCCTCCCAGCCACTGGTGGTCCAGCTGGAATGGTGGCTGGTGCTGCAATCCGGCCTCTGAGCCCAGACCCTTTCCGCTGTTCATCTGGGTCCCTTATGGCTCACTTGGTGCAGGTCTCAGTGAGGAGGTCGAGGGGTTGGAGGTGGAGCAACCAGAAGCCCGGAGATGATCCTCTTGCAGACATCACTGGCATTGCTTTGTGCTACTTCCAGGCACCAAGTGGTTTTGTGCCACTTCCAGGATCATCTTCTGTTGCAACTCCTGCTCCTCTCACTGGTTTTCCACCACTGCATGAAGTCCATCTATAAAATCTAGGAAAGGCTCACAAGGGGATTGTTTAATTGAGCTAGAACTCTGCCTAGGATCTTTTGCGGGCATGATCTGAAATGCCCTTTTGGCAGCATCCTTCATGTGATTTAACACAGGAGGGGTTACTGGGTTAGACTGGGTTTTACTGGTTTGTACTGGGATGGGGTGCTGGGGGTTACTGGGTTATACTGGTTTGTACTGGGATGGGGTGCTGGGACATACTGGGTTACACTGGTTTGCACTGGTTTATACTCATTTTTACAGGGATGGGATGTTGGGGGCATTTGTTTATACTGGGTTATACTGGGATGTACTGGGTTATATTGGGATGTACTGGTTTATACTGAGATGGGGCTTGGGACCCACTGGGAGTGACTTCAGGTTGTGCTGGTCTTACTGGTTTATACTGGGAGCCACCCCCACAAGGCTCAGGGGATCGGGGGTGGCTCCCAGTGCTTACTGGTTTATACTGGTGCCCTCCCAGTATAAAGCTGGTAAAAGTAGGAGCCCCAAGACCACACTGGGAGCCCTTAGACCCACCTTCCATGGGTGGATCCGATGTCCCAAAATCCCCTTTGGCTTGAATGGGTAGACCTGATGTCCCCAAATCCCTATTGACTTCAATAGGGTAGACCTGGTGCCCCTAAACCTCACTGGGAATGGGTTTGGGTGCATTAACTGTTACTGGTTTATACTGGGAGCTGCCACCTCTGGCCAAAGGGGCTCGGGGGCAGCTCCCAATGCTTACCAATTTGTACTGGTGCCCTCCCAGTCAATGCCTGGGAGCACTGATAGGCACTGGTGGCCAGGCAGTTCCCTGAGGCCAAGCTGGACTTTGACAGGGCCCTGCTGAGCTACGACTTCTCCAACTTCTCAGCCGGGCACCACTGGCTTTAGTTCTTGTCACCCACCAGGAACTGCAGGAAGGGCAAAGCCAAAATGCTGCCCCCCAAAAGGTTGAAGAAAGGTGAGAGACTCTCCTAGAAAAATTCCCAGAATTTTGTCAGGATCCTATCCCAAAAATTCCACATCCCCTTGCCTGAAGTTGAGCTCTGTTCGGTTTGATGGCTAGACCTGAGGTCCAAAAATTCCCATTGACTTCAATGGGTAGACCAGCTGTCCCAAAAATCCCCATTGACCTTTATGAGTAGACCTGGTGTCCCTAAATCCCATTGACTTCAGTGGTAGACCTGATGTCCGTACAGTTGTTAATGGATAGACCTGGTGTCCCCAGATCACCATTTCCATTGATGGGCAGACCTGTTTCCCTGAAATCCCCGTTGGTTTCAATGGGTAAACCTGGTGTCCTAAATCCCCCAATTGACGTTGATGGGGGTAGACCTGATGTCCCAAACTTCCAATTCACATCAATGCCTGCCCCTGATTTCCTAAACTCCCCACATTAAGGGGTAGGCCCAGTGTCCCACTGAGCCCATGGGTTTCAGTGGGTAGATCTGATGATCCCAAATCCCCATTGTCCCTAATGGGTTGACCTGATGTTCCTAAAATCCCGAGTGTTTTTAATAGGTAGACCTGGTGTCCTTAAATCCCCATTGTCCTTAAAGGGTAGACCTGGATGACCAAAAAAGCCCATTCTTTCAATAGGTAGACCTCATGTCCCTAAATTCCCATTAATTCCTGGACGCATAAATTCCCCACATTAGTGGGTAGACCTGGTGTCCCAAAATTCCTTTTGACTTTAATAAGGTAAATCTGGTGACCCTAAATCTCCATTGACTTGAATGGGTAGACCTGGTTTCCCCAAATCCCCATTGCCTTTATTAGACATGGTCTCCAAAAAATCCCTATTGATTTTAATGGATATACTCCATGTCCCTAAATCCCCATTGGTTTCAATGGCTAGACCTTTTGCTCCTAAACATCATTAGTTTCAATTGGTAGACTTGTCCTTAAATCCTCATTTTATCAAGAGGTAGAGCTGTTGACTCTAAAAATCTCCATTGGTTTTAATAGGTAGACCTGGTGTCCCTAAAAATCGCCATTTGGTTTCCATGGATAAATCTGTTAACCCCAAATACCCACTGAGTTCAATGGGTAGATCTGGTGTCCCTAAAAATCCCCATTGGGTTCAATGGGTACACCTAAGCCCCCACACACCTGGGTGCCCTCATTCAGATCTCAGGGTGTCCCCTCGCTGCCCCCCTGAGATTTTTGGGGGCCCCATTTGCCCCTCCCCAGAGCTGGAGCTGGTGCAGAACGCCATCTTCACCAACCCCACGGACCAAAGCACCTGGGTGTACCTGCACTGCATCCTCTCCTGAGGTAACTCGGGGCTCCCTCCCATCCCTGGGGCCCTCTGCTGGAGTTTTGGGGTGTCCCCTGAATGTCGAGGTGTCCCCTGAATGTTGGGGTGTCCCCCCACAGCCCCCCTGCCCCTGAGGGTCATCTGCGTCCACTTGACTTGGAGGAAACGACCGTGGCTGTCATCTTCTCCCAGCCCATCAAGGAGAGTGGGGACCCCTGGGAACCCAAAAAAGTCACCTGGATCCCACCTCCCCCAATCACCCTCCTCCAATAACCCCCAATACTTCCCCAAAACCACCCGGATAACCCTGGGAACCCTCAAAAAATCAACTAAGTACCCCCAAAAAATCACCTGGATACACCTGGGTGCTTCCCCAAATTGCCTGGGTATCCCCAAAAATTACTTGGGAACCCCTCAAAAGTCATCTGGGTACGCCTGGGTACCCCCAAAAATCTTCGGGCTCCACCAAACTGGTGGTTGTGAAATCCATTGCTTTGACTAGGTAGACCTGGTGTCCCTAAAACCCTGTTGACTTGATTGGGCAGACCTGGTGTCCTGTCTAGCCCCATTTACCCCCAGTAACCCTTCCCAGTGTTCCCAGTAATGCCCCAGGGCTCCCAGTAACTCCAGTGCCCACCCTCAGCCACTCCCAATGCTCCCAGTAACCCCAGTGCCCCCCCTTAGCCACCTCCAGTGCTCCCAGAAATAGCTCCCAGTTTGACTACTTTGCCCTCCCATTACTCCCAGTAACCCCTCCCAGTGCTCCCAGCTTGCCCAGTTTCCTCTTTCCTCACTCCCAGTGCTTCCAGTTCCTCCCACAGTGCTTCCCCTTAGCCTTTCCCAGTGTTTCCAGTTTAACCAGTAACCCTTCCTGATCAAGCCCTATTATTGGACAGCCTTGGTGTCCCTAAATTCCCACTGAATGTAATTGGGTAGACCTGGTTTCCTGTTTTAGTTGGACTAGGAGAAAATGTAAAACAGGCCTGAACTTTAAATGTTACAAAGATAGTTTATGTACACACTCTAAAGAATAAAGGAAAAATAAAAAGAAAAAAATTGAAATTTCAAAACACTTCTCTTCCCCCAGAAACTGTTCACTTTCCTACAACTAACATAGAGAGACAAAACCTGTGATTTCCAGTCAGTTTCAACCATTTTAACATTATCTTTCATCACCTTGGGAGAGGAGTCTCATTACATGTCCCCTTGGAGACATTCGCCACAAGAAAAAACCAGTCTGGTGGCTCCCAGTGTCACAAACCTGCAGCCATCTGGAATTTTGCAGGTTGTGCCATCTCACCCATGAGCAGCCTTTCTCTTGGCTACTCATGGGCCTCTCAGCATGTTTGGGGTATTTGTTAAGGAATGCTTTTTTTAGTATTTCACAAAGATCCTCTTCTTCTATCTTTAAAATCATTTCTCTCTCAAGAGACCACCTTTTACTAGAGCTAAAGGGCCAAATCGGTGTCTCAGACAGCTGAGACCTGTTTTTATCTCAGGAGCTGTGGAACTTACTCTACAACATTCTCAATGAAATCTCAATTACATCAGTCTATTACCTTCAACTAGAACAGCATTCCCCCTAAACAGCATCAATAGATTACAAGAAATAGTCCATTTCTCCGTGGTTTACATCTAGAGGAGTCCAGTCAAAAATATCCACTTGCTCAATCCTTTCTTCCAGACAACCTTTATCAGTTCTTTTGCTGACTGTATCATGCTGTCTCTCTACATTTTAAATGACTCTGGTCTTCTTCTCTCCCTCGGGAAAAGGGTTGGAGTTCTGAAAGCTTCATGTTGCCAGGAAAGGGTTAAATCTGCCCAAGGTCTTTTTCTCTCTCTTGCTGCAGCTCGCAAATGTTAGAATGATATTTAAACCTTTTATGTCCACGGAGATGTAACTACTTTCAATTGGTTCTTTCCTGAACTTCCTGAAAACTCATTTGCTGGTCAAAACCACCACAGCATGAGAACTGATGAAAAAAGATAGATGAAATTTTTTGTAAGTTAGACTACGTGCATAAGTAAAAGTGTATATTTGTGCCTTACTAACTTTCTGTCAAACTTTTGCCAACTATATTGATGACATTTGCTTTGCACCAATGTAGTCAATGACTTAAGATCACACTTTGTTAACAGTATATAAGCTGGAGAACACACAGAATAAAACTTCTTCCATTTTGTATCCTGATCGTGTGTGTGTGTGTCACATCCGACCTAACAGTAACAGCCAGGGCGGTGCCGTCCAGCACTGCCCTCAGCTCCGGGCACACCAGGTTCAGGTGTGGGGGAAAAAGAACAAAATTTGGGGCAGTTTCCCACCCTAAATTGGGAATTTCCAAGCCTGAAATTGGTGTTTTTAACCCCAAAATATTTGGGACATCAGGTCTACCCACTGAAATGAATGGCAGGGAAAGGGCACCAGGTCTACCCTTTGAAATCAATGGATAGAAAAAGAAACCAGATCTACCCTAGTAAAGCAAAATGGGATTTAGAGACACCAGGTCTACCCATTAATAGCACTTGATCAGGAAGGGTTACTGGTTAAAATGGGAGTACCTGTCAGGGCTAAGGGCAAGCTCTGGGAGAAGAACTGGAAGCACTTGGGGGGTTTAGGAAGCACTGGGAGGGAGGAATGTGGGAAACTGAGCAAACTGGGAGCACTGGGAGGGGTTACTGGGAGCACTGGGAGTGGTTAAATGGAGGCAATGGGGTTATTGGGAGCTCCGGGGCATTACTGGGAGCACTGGGAAGGGTTACTGGGGATAAAAGGGGGTAAAATGAACACCAGGTCTACCCACGCAAGTAAATAGGGATTGAGGGACACCAGGTCTACCCATTCAAGTCAATATGAAAAATGGGACACTGCGTCTGCGTCTACCCGGTCAAAGAAGTGGGTAGTCACGACCACCATTTTGGTCAGAGGCCCAAGAATTTTTGGGGGTACTCAAAATTCTGTATCCAGGTGATTTTTGGGGAGAATCCAGGAGATTTGGGGAGATACTCAGGTGGTTTTGGGGGGTACCCAGGTGATTTTGGAAAGTACCCAGGTGATTTTTGGGAAGGACTGAGAAGATTTTTGGGGGTATCTAGCTGATTTGGGGGGGGTACCTAGATGTATCCAGGAGATTTTGAGGGTACTCAGGAGATTTTTGGGTGTATCCAGTGATTTTTTTGGGTTACTAAGGTGATTTGGGGGGTACCCAGGTGATTTGGGGAGTTCCAGGGTGTCCCCACTCACCCTGACAGGCCGGGAGAAGATGACGGCCACCGTCGTGTACTCCTGGTCGATGTGGACACAGATGACCCTCGGCAGCAAGGGGGCTGTGGGGGGACACCCCAACATTCGGGGGGCACTGAATCATGATTTTAAAGAGCTAAGATTTTAGCTAAGAGATGAAAGTAATTTATATGGATCAGGGTGTAAGTTAGATTAGATAATGATAGGTTAATGATTGTCTGATGCTTAAGCTAAGGCTAATTGTTTTATTGTTTGCCATTATGAGCTTGTTTATAGAAGGAAATGGAGTAAGTGAACCGTTATAAGAACAGATTGAAACCAGTAAGAACAATGGCCAGCACCTGGACTTTATATCAATCAATCACAAAGCAGGGGACCTTGGATCATGCCAGAGGGTCACAGAGACCTGAGGAAGACTCCTCTGACTTCATCTTTTGAGACAACCAACCCCAATTCAAGAGAAGAATTGCGCACACGTTTGGGACTAACAGCCTCATTTAATACAGAGTGGGGATGGGAGTTGCTGGGGTTATGCATATATATTATATGTAGGATCTTGGGAAATATAAAGAAGGCAGAGAAGCTTGTACAGGGTGGTGATGCCTTTTGGAGGTGATTCCTGTGCCACCCGCTGGTGTTAGTAAAAACACCACTTTCTAACTTTAACTAATTAGAGAGTCTCTGTCCATGATCATATCTGTTTTTAATGATTCACCCTTGAGGAGATTGTCTGAAACTCTGGAGTTTTAGATTCCTCAAATAAAAGAAGAAAACGCCTCTTTTGGCTCAGTGAAGCCACTTCTCTGAGCAAAGCAGATCCCACGTGAGTGAGGAGAAACTCACTTTGAGGTTGGGGTTGGGAAATAAGAAGCAAGGTTGTCCACACTGGATCAGACCTCATGGCACAGCTTCTCTGACCAGGCCAGACCTCCTGAGGTCAATATCAATCCTGGATCCATATCAATCCCTGAATGGTGCAATCACCTCCTCTCATTTCTTTTCTCTGAAGAGAAAAATACACCCTTGAAAATAGGAATGTAGGTTTATTAAAAGCTCTATGAAATATTTCTCCATAACATTCCTAGTGAACTGCACCAGACCAGAGGGAAATCAAGGCACAGCCATGGTTTGTCAGGACTTGCTTGACCCTAATGAGCCCCGTGGGGCATTTGGTGCTGAGCCCTGGAACCTCAGGGCCTGAGAGGAGATTGCACAAACCTGTCCAGAAGTCAAAGTCAGAGGAAACACCCAAAGTTTCTCGAAGTATTAATGGGTCCCACTATGGTCAATCCCCAACACAGGCTCCTCATGAGGTCTGTAGATGAGAGAACTGGAGGCCAGGATTGCACAAAAACCTCTCAGAGACTCAGAGTGGGATGGAAAATCCAAAGGAAAATTCAAAGTATCTTAAAAACCTTGAGTATCTCAAAGCATTACTAAGACCCACTTTGTGTCAGTGCAAAGCTCTCAAGGGACTCATTAAAGCAGATAATTGGAGGCCAGGATTGCACAAAAACTTCTCAAAGACTCAGTGGCAAAAAGAAGTACTTAAACTGACCCTGAGTACCTTGAAGTATTAATAAACCCCACTGAGTGTTGTTACTGGCTAAGAATCCCCAGGGACTCATTACAGGAGATAATTGGGGCCATGATTGCAAAAACCTCTAAGGATGAGTGTCAAAAAAAAATATTTGTAATAAACTTTGAGTACTCTGAAATATTTATGAGCCCCACTGAGTGTTGTTACTGACAAAGCCTCTCAAGGGACTCATTAAAGCAGAGAATTGGAGGCCAGGATTGCAGAAACCTCTCAGAGACTCCAAGGCAAAAGCCAAACCCAAAGTCCTTGGAAAAACCTGCAGTCCCTGGCAGCATGAAGGAGCCCCCCAGGGCCATTGCTGACCAAGGCTCCTTCCCCAGGGACTCCTTCCAGCACATCCTGGAGGCCACTGGCATGGGAGGGGGATGCTGAGGGCAGCACAAGGGGCTGACAGTGCCCAGCCTTGCTGGGGCTGTGCCAGGAGGCCCCAGGGCCTCAGGACAAGGGGTCTCCTCAGTGTCCTTGGTGGCACAGAGGCTGCTGTGGCCCAGGGCACCAAGACTTGGCTTCTCTTTGTCCCCACCTGTCATCACTGCCTGCAGTTCTCTGCTCTGCCTGGGGCCTGGGGACACGTTCTGTGTCGTGTCCCTCCCTGGGACCCATTAAAACTTCCAGAAACTTTGGAGTTGGCTTCTGCCTTGGAGTTCTGGAGAGGTTTCTTCAGCTCCCTCTCAGGGACTGATGTTCAGGGCCTGAGCACAAAAGCCCTTAGAGGGTCATTAAAGTCCTTGTGCTGTGTCTGTGCTGATGAGCTGGGCTGAGCTCCTGGCACAGAAGCAGCCCCTGGCAACCAAGACGAGCTTAAAAACACATTTCTTATGATGAGCAACTCTTTTGTCAGCCCAGCAGGGCTGGGGCACTGCCTGCAGCCACCCCGGGCACAGCACACAGGCACAGAAAGCTTCAATCACTCAGGGCTGGGAAGGAGCTGAGAAGGGACTGGGGGAGAATCACTGCCAGCCCTTGGCACAGGAACCTCTGGCTGCAGGACAATGCAGCTGCAGCTCCTGCAGTGATCTCCTCAAGCTGCAACATCCCAATGCCCACAGACTGTGTGAGTACATTCTCTGATGATCTCTTGTGTAGAGCAGCCAGGGGTGCCCAGGGCTGTGGTGCAGAGCAGGGTCCTGCAGCCCAGGGCTCTGTGCTGGCCCAGGGACTCTGCTGCCTGCCAGGGACAGCTCTCAGCCAGCCCTGGGAGCTGCTGCCAGCACTGGGGGACAAGATCTGGGTGGAAGGAGACAGCTTATAAGGTGTGGAAGTGTTGTCTGTGTGTGGTGAGGATGCTGCAATGTTCAGAATTGCTCCCAGGAAGACATTTAACTGCAAAATATTTCCACGTAGATTATACAGGGAGCACAGTGAGGCAGGGGCTGCATAAAAAGGAAAATCATGCTTTTATAATCTACTGGTCTGTGTTGCCGGGATGGGAAATTACACATAGATATTCATCTCTCAGTTCAGGCTGAGAAAAATAAAACAATTTTCTCTCAGATTCTAATAAACCAGGCAGTGACAGAAATCAGCACAGGGTCCCTTGCAGGCAGCACAGGTGTTGCTTTTCCAGCCTCCTCAGGGTTGCTCTGACGTTGCCATCGGAGCCTGCAGAGCCAGAGCTGGCCCTGGGCAGTGCCTGAGCTGGGAGGGGTCTGCAGGGCAGAGCTGAGCCCCCAGGGCTGGGCTGGGCTCTGGCAGCACTGGCAGGGCCCAGCCCTGGGCCCAGGGAAGAAGCTGCAGGCAGGGACAGCTGCAGGCAGCAGAGCCCTGGGCAGGCAGTGGGGGGAAAGTGCCACCAAGGTGGGCTGGGATATTGAAAGTCCTCTCCAAACTGAACTATTCCATGATTTCACTTTTTTTTTTTTTACAGTTTCCCATGTGAAGACACCACAAATGGGGTGTCCCAGCTCCCTCTGGCCTGGGGAGCTCTGGGCAGGGCAGGCTGTGAGGCTGGGAATGAGCTGACTCTCCTCCAGAAGTGCCATGGACAGGACCCTTGGTGTGTCCTCAGGATGCCATCCAAGCTGTGAGTTGCCTCCAGGGGACACTGGGGGACAGGAGTGTCCTGGGCCTGGGATGGGGCTGAGACTCTGAGAAAGGCTGAGCCAGTTTGCTCTGCTGTGGCTCCCTCTGCTCTCAGCTGTGTCAGGCTGATTTTCAGGGGAACACAGGGACTGCCCTCGATGTCAGAAAGGGCACCTGGGGACAGATGGAGTGACAGAGCAGCTCCCCTCACCCTTCACTGAGTTCCAGCCAAGGCTCTTGCCTTGCACAGTTCTCTCTGATCTCCCTGCAGGGCACAGCAGGAAACCCTCTCCAACTGCCTTTGGCCATCACCGTTCCTTAGCCCTGGCACAGGAGATGCTGCCAAGCTCCTCTGCCTCAGGAGCACTTTGGGCTGATGAAGTCCAAGCCCAGGAGTGTCCCCTGTCCCTGTTCCCATGACCCCAGTGCTGCAGAGCAGAGCTGACCCCTCAGTGTCCATGGGCAGAGCCCCTGCTCGTCACAGCCACGGGGCCAGATCCCAGCAGAGCTCCAGGCACTGAGGGGCTGCAGAAAGGGCTGTGAGAAAAGGAAAATTGGGTGGTAGAGAGAAGCAGGGGCAGGACTGGAGGAAAAAAAAGGCTTGAGCATTGCTCATCAAAGTCTCCCCTAACTTGTCACTGTTTCCTCCTTAAACAGGACTCCATGGGCAGAGTGAAGAAATGTCCAACAGCAGCTCCATCAGCCACTTCCTCCTGCTGCCATTGGCAGACACGCGGCAGCTGCAGCTCCTGCACTTCTGCCTCTTCCTGGGCATCTCCCTGGCTGCCCTCCTGGGCAACGGCCTCATCATCAGCGCCGTAGCCTGCGGCCACGTCCTGCTCAGCCCCATGTTCTTCTTCCTGCTCAACCTGGCCCTCACCGACCTGGGCTGCATCTGCACCACTGTCCCCAAAGCCATGCACAATTCTCTCTGGGACACGAGGAACATCTCCTACTCAGGATGTGCTGCACAGCTCTTTTTCTTTCTGTTGTTCATTGGAACAGAGGTTTCCCTTTTGACCATCATGTGCTATGACCGCTACGTGTCCATCTGCAAACCCCTGCACTACGGGACCCTCCTGGGCAGCAGAGCTTGTGCCCACATGGCAGCAGCTGCCTGAGCCAGTGCCTTTTTCAATGCTCTCCTGCACACAGCCAATACATTTTCCCTGCCCCTGTGCCATGGCAATGCCCTGGGCCACTTCTTCTGTGAAATCCCACACATCCACAAGCTTTCCTGCTCCAAATCCTTCTTCAGGGAACTGGGGCTCATTGCTGTTAGTGCCTGTTTGGTGTTTGGTTGTTTTATGTTCATGGTTTTCTCCTATGTGCAGATCTTCAGGGCGCTGCTGAGAATCCCCTCTGAGCAGGGACGGCACAAAGCCTTTTCCACCTGCCTCCCTCACCTGGCCGTTGCCTCTCTCTTTGTCAGCACTGGTGCCTCTGCTTATATGAAGCCCCCCTCCATTTCATCCCCATCCCTGGATCTGGCCCTGTCAGTTCTGTACTCAGTGGTGCCTCCAGCCCTGAACCCCCTCATCTACAGCCTGAGGAACCAGGAGCTCAAGGCTGCAGTGTGGAGACTAATGACTGGATGGTATGGGAAGCATTAAAGTTATAGCAAATTTCTGCATATCACTTGCAATAAAAGTCGTCTTTGATATTTCTTTCCTATTTCATTTTTAAATTGTTTACTTAGATTTATTATTCTAATCTTCTCCACAATGAAGTGTTGTTGTTTGTGCCTATTCTCATTTTATTTCTCTCCACCTTCCCTGCAGCCACAGACTGTGTCAATGAGGGGCTGTGCTCTTGGTGGCTTTAAAGGAACTCAAGGATCTCCCAGCCAAGTTTTCAGCAGTGATTCCCCTTTGGTTCCCTTCTCTGCAGCTGCAGCAGCAATGTCTGTGTGCAGAGCTGGGGCAGATCAGTGCTGGCACAGCAGCTGTGCCCAGCAGCAGCAGCAGCAGCCCTTGGTGTTGCCAGTGCTGCTGCCGTGGCCCTGCCCCGCTGCCCTGCTGGCCCTGGTGTTGCTGTAGGGCCTGAGTGCTCTCGGGGCCGGGCACAGTGCTGGGGGTGGCAGTGCCGGGGCTGCAGCAGGGACAGGCCATGGGCACTGCTGGGGCAGCACTGACGCCTCAGGCCAGGGCCTGGGGGCTGCAGGCTCCTTGCCCAGGCTCTCTCCAGAACACTTTGCCCAGGCCAGTGCTGAGCACAGAAAAGCCCCGGGAGCAGCCCCAGGCTGGCCGTGGGCAGGCTGGGGGCAAACAGCATGGCTGGGGCTCTGAAAGGTGCCTGGGGGCAACTGGGATCCTACTGGGATCACAGTGGGAGAGGCTGGGCCCATGCTGGAGGAGACTGGGATCATAGTGGATCATACTGGCAGCAACTGGGACTGCACTGAGGGTGACTGGGAGTGGCTGTGAGCAACTGGAATCAGGCTGGAAGCCACTGAGGACAACTGGGAGTGACTGGGAACATGCTGGGAGCAACTGGGATACACTGAGAGAGACTGAATCCACAGTGGGGGTAAATGGGGGCAGCTGTGCCCATGCTGGGGTCATACTGGGATCCTACTGGAACCAGACTGGGAGTGACTGGAAAGGTGCTGGCTGGGACTGGAACCATGCTGGAGGTGACTGGGAGCAACTGGGCTCACACTGGGAGTGACAGGCAATCACTCAGGGCATGACTGGAATAATACTGGGAGTATCTGGAAGTGACTGGGGTCATACTGGGGGTGACAGGAACCAAATGGGGGTGATTGGGTCCTCCTGGGTTCATCCTGGCAGCCACTGGGATTACAATGGGTGTGAACAGATCCTGACTGGGGGTTACTGGGAGCTGCTATTGGGAGGAAAATGTGGACACATTGGGAGGAACTGGGATCAACTGGAAGGGACTGGAACCATGCTGAGGGGACTGAGACCAAAACTGGGGCAACTGGGATCATACTGGGAGCAACTGGGAACACACTTCAGGCAACTGCCAGAAACTGGGATCGTGCTGGAGGCAACTGGGAGTAACTGGGAGTGACTGGGATATGCTGGGTCTGACTCAGAGCCATGAGGATCATACTGAGGGCTACTGGGGTCTAACTGGTATTTACAGGAAGAAACTGGGATCACACTGGGAGGCACTTAGTCATACTGGGAATGATTGGCATCAGACTGGGATTATAGTGATGTGATTGGACCCTGACTGGGGGTTACTGGGGGGTACCAGACCCATGCTGAGAGCCTACTGGGGATACAGTGGGAGAAGCTGGGAATAAATAGGAATGACAGAATGTATGCTGGTGACAACTGGGATGTACTGGCAATGACTGGGATAAAACTGGGGGCAACTGAACCATCCTGGGGTAACTGGGAGTGCCTGGCAATGACTATGAGAATGTTTAGGGCAACTGGGATATACTGGGAGTGCCTGAGACCATACAGGTGGTGACTGGGATCACACTGGGAACCACTGGGAATGTGCTGGGGTTAACTGGGCCCACACTGGGGGAAACTGTGCACAAGTGTGAGTGACTGGGGCCCTGCTGGGAGAGACTGGCATCATACTGGACTCATTCTGGAATTGTACTGGGAGTTACTGAGGCTGTGCTAGGGGCAGCTTGGAACACACGGGACGAAAGTGGGAGCAACTGGGAGCAACTGAGAGCAACTGGGACCATGCTAGGGGCAAATTGCATCATAATGGGGAATGACTGGCAGTGACTGGGCTCATACTGGCAATGGTAAATAAAAGAAATAAATCCTGGTTTATGGTTGTTATGCTGTGTGAATGTGTCCTGACTCTGAGACCTGATCCATATAAATTTCTTGTAACCCTCAGCTAAAATCTTAACTCTTTAAAATCATGATTCAGACCCCCCAAATGTTGGGGTGCCCCCTGAATGTCGGGGTGTCCCCCACAGTCCCCCCCCGCCAAGGGTCATCTGAATCAACATCAACAGGGAGGACGCAACGGTGGCTGTCATCTTCTCCTGATCTGTCAGGGTGAGTGGGGACCCCTGAGAACCCCCAAAATCACCTGAGTACCCCAAAAAAACCACCTGGATACCCCCCAAATCTCCTGGATCCCACCCAAATCACCTGGGAACCCCAAAATCATCTGGGTACCCCCCAAAAATCCCCTGGATACACCTGGGTGCTTCCCCAATTCACCTAGGTATCCCTCAAAAAATCATCTGGAAACCACCCAGAAGTCACCTGGAGAAACCTGTGAATCCCAAAAATCACCTGAGTACCCCATAAATTGCCTGGGTACCCTCAAAAATCACTTGAGAACCCCAAAAACAACCTGGATACCCCCCAAAATCACCTGGATTGCCCCAGAAAGTGTCTGGGTACCCCTCAGATCATCTGGATCTCCCCCGAAATATGCCTGGGTTCCCCATAAACCACTTGGTACCCCCAAGAATCAGCTGGATACTTCCAAAATCACCTGGGTACCCCTGGGTACCCCAAAAATCATCTGGGTATCCTCAAAAATCACCTGAGTACTCCCAAAAAGTCACCTGGATACATCTGGGTACCCAGGAAAATCTCCTGGATCACCATCCCAGATCACCTGGTTAGCCCCCAAAATCACCTGGATACACCTGGGTACCCCCAAAAATTCTTGGGCCCTTGCCCAAACTGGTGTTTGTGAATCCCCACTGCTTTGGCTGGGAAGACACAGTGTCCCATTTAGCCCATTGACTTGAATGGGTAGACCTGGTGTCCTGTTTACCCCCATTTATGTATAATAACCCTTTCCAGTGCTCCCAGTAATGCCCTGGAGCTCCCAGTAACCCCAGAGCTCCCCCTTTTGAGGGTTCCAAGGTAATTTTTGGGGGTACTCAGGTGATTTGGGGGAGTACACAGATGTATCCAGGTGATTTTTGGAGGTACCCAGGTGATTTTTTGAGTTCCCAGGGTTATCCAGGTGGTTTTGGGGAGTAACAGGGTGATTTGGGGGGGGTATTCAGGTGATTTTTTTGGGCTTCTGTAAGAGTCGGGACTTGGTGGTCCCTGGTTTTGCATCACGACCCTTCGTCAAGGCAGAAAGCAAGGGGGCTCGGGCGCCTAAGCCACAGTGCGTGTTTGGCAAGCATTGAACTGCAGGTATGTCCACTGGACCGGAGCTGGCTGCTCCCATGGGAACTTGTATGAGGACAATGGACAGTTTGGATAGCCTGTGCTTACCAGCAGCTAGGGACTAGCCCTGCTTGTCCCAAACTCGCCTGCTGAATGATTGTACCTGGTTCCCAGAGCAATGGACCTCACCACAATGACTCTCAGGTGCCCCCCACTTCTGAAATTGTCGGGGTCTCTTTGCTGCTTCCCGACAATATTGGGGCTATTGCTAGCCCCGAAAGGGTGGTTGCTTGCCCGATGAGAGGGTGGTTGCTGAGATGTGCTCTCCAGAAAGCCCCAAGTCGCGCGCAGGAAAGACGAGGAGTCTTAGGAGTTCTTTTTCAAGGTCTGCAGCCTTGTTTATTTTATCTTATCTAGTTACTTTTCTTCGAGCCTGGCCAAGGTCTGCTCAGCACGAGCGACAGACAGCTTCTCCCCCCACCTGCCTCCGGCTCTGCGTTCTTATAATGTATATTACGTGCACATTATTTATAGTTGTGAACCAACACACACACAGAACACTAAACAGGTGTCTACTAACCTGACCCAATCCCTCTAAATCTACTTGGTGTCATCACCCCTGCACAAGATGGAGACGAAGAAGAAGGAGAAGACTCCAGGACAACGCCCAAAATCCTCCATCTTGTCTCTGGTCACCTACATTCCAAAACCCTAAGTGCATTAATAACATTACTTTCTATTACCTTCTAGAGTTTGCAATTCTTTCCACAATGTTGGTAATTTCTCCCAGGGACTATAATCGAATCCCTTGTCTGTCTGGGGCCCATGCCAAGGTCTCCAACCCCCCTGTACATTTCTCAAACCCCCCCGTACAGGCTTAGAACCCCCCTGTACAGGTTTTTGTTCAGGTTTCTCAGGGTCAGGATGTCCAGGGAAAACATCCTGGACTCCTACATCTCCCCCCTCTGTTTGCACGAGAAAGACCCCTTTGGCTACTTGATTCATGGCCCGTCGCATGCAATGAAGCACGCATGGAAGGAGTAAAAGAAGAATTGCAAGCCCTATCAGGAAATATATTACAAATTTTATAAATTCTTTCCACACCGGAGTAATATTAAGAAAATCAAAAGCACCATCCATCCATGATCCTGTTTCTACTTTGATGTTGTTTACACTTTCTTGCAATTGCTTTATGTGCTCGTGAATAGATTTTGAATGATCTGACAGGTTCATGCAGCACATCCCTTCGAAATCATGACACCCATGGCCATGTACTAATAACAGGTAATCGATGGCCGCTCTATTTTGGAGAGTCGCCTTTCTGACAGCATCTACGTCTGTCATCATTTCACTTATTATTTCTGAAATATCTGGAGAATGCTTGCTCAACCAACAGCCTATTTCATCAATTTGTTTCAAGGCCGCTCCTGCTGCTGCTTGAGGCAGAAGCAGTGATGTTATAAATCTTTTGCCTTGCGACCAAGTATATATATTAGAATCACAATCAGGACTGTAGTCGTCAAGCGTTCTCTTTTTCCTTTGTGTTTGACCCTTTGACAATGGAATGCTTGGTGTTATAATTGATAACCTTCCAAGGCTGCATGGACCACCTTTGACATTTGCAGGGATACCTGGCCAAACTCTGTCCCCACAAATGAAAAAGATTCCTTTTGGCAATTGCACTGGAAGACGGCTGGATGGCTTGTCCATCATCATTGTGTAATTACACCAAGAGGATTCATTTTTAAAAACTGCCACATTTGGAGTGACGTCTACCATCTTATTTTTCGACACTCCTTGATCTTTAAATATTATACAGAAATCCATTCTGAGTGATCCCAAAATTTCCAACTCCTGAGGTTCAACCTGAGCTGCAGGAAGGAACTTTGTCCAAACACCCCACTTATCAACTGGAGTATTTGCACTTTTAGTAAATTTCAAGATCGTTGGAGGGATGTTTGTTGGGATCGGCCAGTTATCAATTGGTCTCCCAATTAAACATGTCGACAATGGTTTCTTTGGCCTCGAGTGTACCATACAGATTGTGTCTAACCCTGCTGCATCAGCCAATGTCTCCCAAACATTGTCTCTTGGTTGTGTTACTGGTAGATTCACCACATTGTTCAAAGCAACCTGCAAAAGGATAAAACACATGCAAACTGCAAACATCCTCCCCCTTGCAGAAATCCTCAAACCATAACACCACCCAAAAGTCTCTTTTGCACGCTGGACACGAGGACGTTTGTTGTCCCGCTGTTCTTTCATGTTTAAGTGCTTGCTTCTCTGTTGCAGACCTTGAGGTTTGCGTTTGCTTGCTCTTGGACTCGGTATGGCTTCACGTTCCTTGCCGCCACCCACCTTTGTCCAAGCCCTGAACCATCAGTGAATATTGTCATCGCCTTCAAAGGCTCTTCACTTAACTTTGGCTTCTCTCTCAGGCGTATTTTTGCTGTCAGCAATTTATGACTTGGGTAATGAATCGTGCAAGTACCTGCGTATCCTAACAACGCAATCAGCAGATCTTCTGATCTCTGCAGTGCCCACTCAAAATACTCCTTTTTCAAGGGCAGATATATTGTTGTGAAATCTTTGCCTGCCATTGCTAGCAACCTTGATCTAGCTTTGACGATGATTTGCGTTATCATTTCTAGAGTCGTAAGAATTGTTCTTGGTGACCTATAAGACAAAAATATCCACTCCAAAATTAACAACGGATCCTTCAGTGAGGAATCCCACTGAAAAATCAGTCCATACAATTGAACTTTTTCTCCCAACACCGCAAGAAGAAAGGGTAAAGTGTCTACAAAACGATGTGCCTGTCTCTGTTCAAGAGCTTTAGCAACTCTTTCAAGTTCTCTTCGAGCTTCCGGTGTAAGGACTCTGGGAGACTGAATGTCCGTGTCTCCTCTCAGGAGATTGAACAATGATGTCAACTCATCATTTGTGATTCCCAAGATTGGTCTCATCCAATTGATTTCTCCCAAAAGCCGTTGTAAATCTTGTAGATTTTTGATTTCTGCCTTGATTTGAAGTTTTTGTGGCTTGATCGCTTGCTCGGGACGATCTATAAAATCACTGTATGGTTCTGTTGCTCCTTGTTTTATATCTGTGTATAGACTGTCTTGAACTCCCGCTGGCGGAATCTGGAAGATTGCTCTTCGAGCTGCATTTTTGATATCATCAAGAACATTTCTTGGCAATTGTTGCGCTTGTTGAACTGGATTGTCGTGTGGTGGGTCGCCTGCCATTTGGGCGACTGTGAAGTTTGCATTTGGCCCTCCTTGATATCTATCTCTGAGCTCCTGTAGAGCCTTTCTCCATTTCACTCTCCAGATTATTAACTGCGAATCGGTAAGAATCATCAAAACAATCGATTTTATATCAAACGGTGTTAAGTCATAAATACTAAAAGTCCCTTTTAACATTTGCTTGAAATACGATGATCCCAATCCACTGTCGCGGATTGCTTGTGCTAAATCTTTGATCACTCCGTGATCCAATCGTTCCCACCTTGGGTTTTGTCCTTGCACATCATATGTCACAGGTAAAGCTACAGCTGCTGTACCTGAAGCACCTGCTGAATCTGTATCACTTGAAGTTGTCGGTGATTGTTTCACCTCGTCAGTCCTACCCATTGCACCTTGTGGGCTAGACAATCCTTGTACCTTTGAATCCTTTGTGTGGCCACGGGGTTGACTGACAGCCTGTCAGTGAAACAGGAGTCCCTGGCACACGGCTCCCGGCAGCTGCCCCGCTGCCACAGGCGGGGCTTTGGGGCAGGGAGGCTCTGCGGGACCCCCTGGGCTGTGCCCCCTCCCAGTCCCTGCTCGCCCCAGGGCTGACCTTCAGCCTGGGCTCTATTGCTGGCCCCGGCTCCTGCAGAGTCCCCGCTCTCACTTCCTTGGCCCCTGGGCTCTCCTTGGGGGTCAGAGAACAGCCGGCAATGAAACCTTGCCCTGAAAAGGAACAATTTTGGTGCTCCCTACCCAGGCCAGAACTGAAACTTTGGTCCTTTTGCCTGGGTGCAGAGATCCCCGGGGCGTTTTCTGCGCAGAGTTCCAGCCCCCAGCTTTTGCTGGGAGCTGCCTGCAAATGTCACACTGCCACGACCCTTTCCTTGCTGTAACCTGCTGTGGCTGGGCATGACCAGAGCTCCTGCACTTGCATTTCCAGCTGCTGTGCAGCCAAAGCTGAGGGGTCTGGAGCTGCCTGAATGCAAAATCTGCAATGTGAGCCTCTCTCCAGGGGGAAATCTCCCCCTCCTGTGCCAGCCCGTGGCAGTGCTGCCATTCTCTCCTGCTACTGGGACATTTGGAAGTCCGGCTGAGAAGGAAAGGTGACCCTGAGCCAGGAGATTTCCTTGGTTGCAGCAAAGCCTTGGAATGCAAAGATCTTCCTGGTGCTGTGCTGTGGACCAGGGGGGATGTGCCAGTGGAGCTGACCCTAAATTTCTTCTCCCAGGCAGCTTTAGGACACAGAACATGGAGATACCAGAGCTGTCTCTCACCATTCCAAGTCCTCCAGAAGGATCCTGTGCGTGAAGCAGCCTGGAAGCAAGGTTTACGTGTCAGGGGAAAAGAATTCAGAGCCCTTTTCTCCTCTGTGGGCTGAGGGTCTGCAGCTGCCAAAGAGGCCCTTTTTGCTCAGCTGGGAACAGTTCTGCTGAAAGCCTGTCCTAAACCTGCTTTTCTCACAAATGTGCCCAATGAATCCTGATTTCTTGCAGCCTCAGGTCTTGTGTGCATGCAGGTGTGAGATCTGAAGGATAGAACAGCTCTGCTAGGGGCAAGTTCTCTTTTTCTTGTTTGGTGGTTTTTGTTTAGGTTTTTTTTTTTTTTTTTAGTTTGGTTTTTTGGTTTTTTGTTTGGTTTGGTTTTGGTTTTGGAGGGGTTTTATTTGTTTTTTTTTTTTTTTCCTCTTCGTTTGGGTTGTGGTTTTTTGTTTTGGTATGGTTTTGTTTGTTTGTTGTTTTTGTTTTTTAATTACCTCCCCCTGGCAGCTCTGGGAAGAGCTCTGTAACTGCACCTGAGACTTGTCTGTGACATTGTGGAGGTGGCCTTCCCCAAGCTGTCTGCAGAGGAATCCACATCAGCCCAGGCTTGGCTGGTCAGTGGCTGGTCAGTTCCATTGAGTGGATGCAGCTCTGGACATTTCCCTCAGAGCATCTCCAGGGAGGGAACTCTGAGGCTGCCACCACTGTGGTTTCACAGAATCACAGAATCACAGAATTACTGGGTTGGAAGAGACCTCCAAGATCATTGAGTCCAACCCATGCCCTGATACCTCAACTAAACCGTGGCACGGAGTGCCACATCCAGCCTTCTTTTAAACACATTCAGGGATGGTGACTCAACCACCTCCCTGGACAGGTCATTACAGTACTTTATCACTTTTTCCATGAAAACTTTTTCCTAATATCCAGCCTAAATTTCCCTTGGCACAGCTGGAGAATGTGTCCTCTCGTTCTGTCAGTTGCTGCCTGGAGAAAGAGACCAACCCCCACCTGACTACAGCCATTTTCAGGAGATTGTAGAGAGTGATAAGGTCACCCCTGAGTCTCCTCTCAAGGCTAAACAACCCCAGCTCCCTCAGCCATTCCTCACAGGGCTTGTGTTCCAAGCCCCTCATCAGCCTCGTTGCCTCCTCTGGATGCACTCAAGAATCTCAACACCTGAGCTTCCTAAACTTCCTAGTCCTTCCTAAACTGAGGGGCCCAGAGCTGGACACAGCACTCAATGTCCTTCCAAAACTGAGGGGCCCAGAGCTGGATGCAGAACTCAAGGTGTGGTCTCACCAGTGCAGAGTACAGGGGAAGAATGACCTCCCTGCTCCTGCTGGCCACACCATTCCTGATCCAGGCCAGGAGCCATTGGCCTTCTTGGCCACCAAGACACACTGCTGGCTCATGTTCAGCTGCTGTCACCAGTCCCCCCCAGGTCTCTTTCTGCCTGGGCACTGTCCAGCCACTCTGTCTTCAGCCTATAATGTTGCAGGGGGTTGTTTTGGCCCAAAATGCAGGACTCGGCACTTGGACTTTTTTAACTTCATCTTACTGGACTCTGCCCATCCATCCAACCATTCCAGGTCTCTGTGCAGAGCCCTCCTACCTTCCAACAGATCAACACACACTCCCAGCTCAGAGTCATCTGCAAATTTACTGATGAAAGACTCAATCCCCTCATCCATGTCATCAATAAAAATATTGAACAGAGCTGGCCCCAGCACAGAGCCCTGAGGAACACCACTGGTGCCTGGCTGCCAGCTGGATGCAGCACCGTTCCCCAGCACTCTCTGGGCCCGGCCATGCAGCCAGTTCCTAACCCAGCACAGAGTGCTCCTGTCCAAGCCGTGGGCTGCCAGCTTTTCCAGGAGTGTGCTGAGGGAGACAGTGTCAAAGGCCTGGCTGAAGTCCAAATAAACAACATCCACAGCCTGTCCTGCATCCACCAGTCATGTCACCTGGTCAAAAAAGGAGACCAGGTTGGTCAAACACAACCAGCTACATTTACCGCTCCTAAACCCATGCTGGCTGGGTCTGATACCCTGTAGGTGCTGTGTGATGACACTCAGTATAAACTGTTCCATTACCATACAGGGTACTGAGGTCAGGCTGTCTGGCCTATAATTACCAGGATCCTCCTTCTCACCCTTTTTGTGAATGGGTGTCACATTGTCCAGCTTCCAGTCCTCTGGAACCTCACCAGTGAGCCAGGACTCATGGTAAATTATGTAGAGCAGCTCCATAAGCTCATCTGCCAGCTCCCTCATCACCCTGGGGTGGATCCCATCTGGTCCCATAGATTTATGTACATCCAAGCATCTCAGCAGTTCTCTGACTGCCTCCTCCTGGATAACAGGGGGACCAATCTGCTCCCTGACACCCCTCTATGACCAACAATGGGGAATGGCCTTATGAGTGTGGGGAATGTGGGAAGGGCTTCAACTGCAGCTCTCACCTGATCATCCACCAGATGATCCAAACCAGGGATAGGCCCTACGAGTGTCCCCAGTGTGGGAAGAGGTTTCAGACCAGCTCAGATCTCCTCCTGCACCAGCAGATTCACACAGAGGAGAGGCCTTTCTGCTGCCCTGACTGCGGGAAGGACTTCAAGCACAACTCCACCCTCATCACCAACCAGCAAATCCACACCAGAGAGAGGCCCTACAAGTGTGGGGAATGTGGGATGAGCTTCAGCCTGATCTGCCACCAGAGGATCCACACCAGGGAACAACTCTACAAGTGTCCCCAGTATAGGAAGAGCTTCACCCAGAGCTCTCACCTGACCAGACACCAATGAAGGCACCTGTAAGGAAAGCCCTGCGAATGCCCTGACTGTGGTTAGAGCTTTGTGCACTGCTCCAAATTCATCCCCCATCAGAGCAACCACATTGGGCAGAGCCCTGGTGACCCACATTCACTGTGATCCATGTTGGGAAGACACCTGACTAGGTTAATCTTTTTGGTTTGGCCCTAATTTTTTTTCTTATTTACCCTCATCTCTTAAAAACACCCAAAATAGGATTAAAAAGAAAGAAACTGATCAAAGATGTCTGAGGTCCAACGATGTGAGACGGAATTTAGGGTTTGGGGACCTGTTCTGGAAGATTTGTGGGTTCTTGGGGGATTTCAGGTAGTATTCTCTAACTCTTCACATTCCAAAAACCAAGATGAATTGCTCTGTCACCTCAAAATTACTCAGTCCTACTGAAAACCACTCAACCTTACCCCAAAGGGGCTCAATCCCACCTCAAAATTGCTTGTTCCCACCCCAAGAAACTCAGTCCCATGCCTAAATTACTCAATTCCACAGCCTCCAGGGTGAGATGGGGTTGGAAGGAGATTGGGAGAAATGGGATCCAAATTTAAAAGCATGGGATGGGGATTGTGTAGGGCTGGGTGAGTGGGATGTATTTTGATAGGAAAGAAAACTTTCAGAATTATTGATTCCTGTTCCATTCATTTTCCATCAGCTGCAGTTTGTTTTTCAGAGTGCCACCTTCTCAGCTGATTGTGTTTGTGCCCTCCTTTCTCTCCTGCCTTTCTCTGCCTGCTCTGTTTTTCTCTCAGTGTCTCTCTTGAGCCAGGGCAGCTCCCACCAAAGACCCTCCCCTGATTTAATTCCCAATCCACGAGCTACAACACCCATGGGTCAAGATCTGAAGGCTGGCAGTGAAACGTCACTGAAAGATCTTGCTCCACTTGGCTTTTGGCTCTTTCCTATGAGCTTTGCCTTCAAGGGCAGGAACATCTTTCCCTTCCTGGGAACTGGAATTGCAAACCCTGGGAGTGTGTGCCATGGATCCCAGAGGGGCATTCCCCAGGCTCCCAGGGTGCTGCTCCTGCCGTGCCTCCCGAGGAGCTGTGCAGGGGCAGGGGACAAGGTCCAGCAGCTCTGTTGGTTCTGCAGTGCCACAACAGCCCCTGGTTCCAGGAGTTTCTGTGCTGCCAGCAGCAGTTCCTTGGTTCCAATGGTGCCCTGCTGTGTCCCAAGGGATGTTTGGTTTCATCAAGTCCTGCAGTGTCACAATGGCTGCCTCATTCCATGAGCTTCCAGAGTGTCAGAATGGACTCCTTGGATGTGCAGTGTGACAAGGGACCATTGGCTCCATGCAGCCCCCAGTGTCACCATGGACTCCTTGGGTCCATGAGGTTCTGGTGCTGTCACCATGGTCACCTTGGATCCACAGTGTCACAGTGGCCCACTGGATCCACGTGGCCCCGATGTGTCACAGTGGCGCCTTGGTTCCAGGGGACCCCAGGGTCACAATGGACTCCTTGCTTCCATGTCACCCCCTCAGTGTCACAACAGCCCCTTCATTCCATGAGGAACACAAAAGCTTGGTAGAAACATGGAGCAAATCTGGCCTAACACACCTGGGAACATCTGTCTGCATTCAAAAGAGAGGTTAGAGGTGAGGATGGCACCAGCAGCTTCCATGTGCAACAGAGATCCAGGGAAAGGACAGGGACAGAGAATTCAGCTGAAAGACTCTGACAATTCTGCTTACAGAGATAATTTCTGCTGACACTGTCCCTTGTAGAAAGGTGACATCATTCCAGGCAGCCTGGACTGAGCATGTGGTTCCTGAGTGGCGTTTGTTGTTCAGGAAACCTGCTCAGGCTTTTCCATTCTTTCCTTACCAACAGGAAAACTTCTCCTGAGCCTGTGTTCAGGCAGAGCCCTGAGGAGAGCAGGTGGGACATGGTGCAGTGGGCTGGGACATGGAGCTGCAGAGCTCAGGGGACAAGGTTCTGATGCAGGGCACAGGGATGTCAGTGCCAGGTGGGCAATGTCAGACATGGTGAGGTTGGGGTGAGGAGCAGGTTGTCCAAACAGGGTCAGCCCTCAAGGGGCTCATTCTTGTATGTGCCCAGACCTCCTAAGGAGACATTTGGCATCAAGATCACCGTGGGAATGCTTCTATCAGCACTTCTCTGAACTAAAAAAATAAAAAAATACTCACTTGATTAAAGATACAAAGTCATGAGGTGCACTTCCTCCTTAAAAGAACTCCAAACTGACCTCAATCAGCTACACAGCCCCTGAAAACTTGAAGACAATTGAAGACAAAAAGCCCCCAAGGTTTTTCTACATTGTATTGAGTCCCACAGTAGATTTGGGGCTCAGTCCTGGACCCTCAGGCACTGAGAGAAGGTTGAAGAAGCTGCTCAAGGAGTCAGAAGCAAAACTCCAAGTCCCTTGCAGCATCACTGGGCCCCACTGAAGGCAGGGAGTGCCAAAGGCTCCCCAGGGACTGGTGAGAGCAGATCCCTGAGGCCAGGATTGCAGGGAGCCCAAGGCTGTGAGCAGGAACTGCAATGCTGAGCAAGGCCTGGGCTGGCTGAAGGAAGCAGAAAGGCCAAGCCCTGAGCCCAGGCCTGGCACAGCAGGGCCTGTCCCTCATGGGTGGCTCGGGGCTGTTTGTGGGGCACTGGGATGGGAGGGGCAGCAAGGACAAATGGCATAAACCTGTGGGACACTCCAGATCCTTATGGAACCAAGGGGCCAGTGTGACACTGTGGGAAGTTGTGGAACCAAGGGGATCATTGTGGCTCTGCTGGGGCCCATGGAACCAAGGGGCCAGTGTGACACTGTGGGACCTCATGGAAACAAGAGGCCACTGGGAGCCTGCAGGGCTGGAACACCCCAGAACACTTAAATGCTGGTGGTAACCAAAGGTTCCTTTACTTGAGTTTGGTGCAGAGGAGAAACACCAACCAGATATTCTCAACATGAACAGATGCAAAGAATATCCTTGGTAGGAAGGGACCCACGAGGATCATCAAGTCCAACTCTGAAGTGAATGCCCCACACAGGGACTGAACCCACAGCCTCGGTGATACCAGCACCATGCTCTAACCAACTGAGATAAGAGGTCAGAATGACACAGAACTTTACTGACAAAAGACAGGCAATCAAGGAACTTTGTCAAATTAAACATCCAATTCAACATAAAACTTTTATCATAGCATTGACTTCATTAAACCTTAAAACCTTTAACCTTTAGGATTTTAAATTACCCAAAAATATTCCGGGTGGGTAGCATCAGAAGAAATAGAGAACAACAGAAAAAATGAAGATCTATAGAAATACACTCACACAGGTACCAGCTGCTCAGGTTCCAGCATTGCTCACAGAGGAACCCCAGGACAAGGCAAGATCTGAGATCAAGCATGGGCTGACCTCGTGCTCCGGCTTTTAACCCCCTGGGAGCCTCCATGGGCCTGCCAATTGGGTGGGACTTCCAGTTGTTTGTCCAATCAGAGTCAGAGTAGGCGGTAGCTGCTGGTATATGATTGATGGTCAGCTTGGCCAATCAGAGCTGGATTAGTGCTGCCTGTTATGTGATTGATTGATAGCTCAGCCAATCAGAGCTGGGTTAACCCCACTCCTGCTGTGTTTACCCCACTCCTGCTGTGTTTCCAGTTGCTCCCAGTTGCCCCTGGTCTAGTCCCAGTCACTCCACAGATGAACCCAGGGCCTCCCAGCATGTTCCCAGTGATGCCCAGTTGCCCACAGTGTAGACCAGTCACTCCAACCTGCTCACAGCAGTTCCCAGCATGGTCCCACTTCTCCCCAGTGTGCTTGTTTAAAAACAAACCAACAGGAGATCCCAAGTAAGAACTGTTCCATGACCCATTTCTCATAACTCTGGGGGAATATCTTCTGTTAATGGGCCAGCTGTTAAAACCAGGTGGGGCAGTGTTCTTTATCTCTTCCACCACCCACACTCCCTCCAGGGAGATATCTTCTGTTAATGGGCCATTGAGTCTCACTGTATCACTGATCAAATTCCATCATCCCATTGTGAGATGCTCCACCCAGGGAGGAGCCAAGCATTCCTACCTGGATATAACCTGAGATTTAACACACCAGAAGCAGCCTGTTTCCACTGGATTCCCAGAGGAACACCAGACCCATCTCCACCACCCCTGGACCTTCAGAGGAGTCTACTCCCTTCTACAGGATCATTGCTTCAACAAAACCACATCTGTGACTCCAGGAGGACTGCAGCCACGATTTGATTGGACTGCTATCAACACTCTGCCTGACCAGGTTTCAGGTTGTATTCTGATTCTGCCAGCATTTTTTTTTTACTACTGCATTTCTACTTTAATTTTCCTACTAAAGCACTGTTATTCTTATTCCCATATCTTTGGTTGAGAGCCGTTATTTAAAATTATAATTCAGAGGATGGGGGTTTATGTTTTCCATTTCAAAAGAGACTCCTGCCTTCCTAGCAGACACTCTCTTTCCAACCCAAGCTTGACCCAGATATCTTGGGGCTCCCTGGCTGAGTTTTTGGGGAAGATGTTTGGAATGCAGGGGACAAGGTCCAGCAGCTCTGTTGGTTCTGCAGTGCCACAACAGCCCCTGGTTCCAGGAGTTTCTGTGCTGCCAGCAGCAGTTCCTTGGTTCCAATGGTGCCCTGCTGTGTCCCAAGGGATGTTTGGTTTCATCAAGTCCTGCAGTGTCACAATGGCTGCCTCATTCCATGAGCTTCCAGAGTGTCAGAATGGACTCCTTGGATGTGCAGTGTGACAAGGGACCATTGGCTCCATGCAGCCCCCAGTGTCACCATGGACTCCTTGGGTCCATGAGGTTCTGGTGCTGTCACCATGGTCACCTTGGATCCACAGTGTCACAGTGGCCCACTGGATCCACGTGGCCCCGATGTGTCACAGTGGCGCCTTGGTTCCAGGGGACCCCAGGGTCACAATGGACTCCTTGCTTCCATGTCACCCCCTCAGTGTCACAACAGCCCCTTCATTCCATGAGGAACACAAAAGCTTGGTAGAAACATGGAGCAAATCTGGCCTAACACACCTGGGAACATCTGTCTGCATTCAAAAGAGAGGTTAGAGGTGAGGATGGCACCAGCAGCTTCCATGTGCAACAGAGATCCAGGGAAAGGACAGGGACAGAGAATTCAGCTGAAAGACTCTGACAATTCTGCTTACAGAGATAATTTCTGCTGACACTGTCCCTTGTAGAAAGGTGACATCATTCCAGGCAGCCTGGACTGAGCATGTGGTTCCTGAGTGGCGTTTGTTGTTCAGGAAACCTGCTCAGGCTTTTCCATTCTTTCCTTACCAACAGGAAAACTTCTCCTGAGCCTGTGTTCAGGCAGAGCCCTGAGGAGAGCAGGTGGGACATGGTGCAGTGGGCTGGGACATGGAGCTGCAGAGCTCAGGGGACAAGGTTCTGATGCAGGGCACAGGGATGTCAGTGCCAGGTGGGCAATGTCAGACATGGTGAGGTTGGGGGTGAGGAGCAGGTTGTCCAAACAGGGTCAGCCCTCAAGGGGCTCATTCTTGTATGTGCCCAGACCTCCTAAGGAGACATTTGGCATCAAGATCACCGTGGGAATGCTTCTATCAGCACTTCTCTGAACTAAAAAAATAAAAAAATACTCACTTGATTAAAGATACAAAGTCATGAGGTGCACTTCCTCCTTAAAAGAACTCCAAACTGACCTCAATCAGCTACACAGCCCCTGAAAACTTGAAGACAATTGAAGACAAAAAGCCCCCAAGGTTTTTCTACATTGTATTGAGTCCCACAGTAGATTTGGGGCTCAGTCCTGGACCCTCAGGCACTGAGAGAAGGTTGAAGAAGCTGCTCAAGGAGTCAGAAGCAAAACTCCAAGTCCCTTGCAGCATCACTGGGCCCCACTGAAGGCAGGGAGTGCCAAAGGCTCCCCAGGGACTGGTGAGAGCAGATCCCTGAGGCCAGGATTGCAGGGAGCCCAAGGCTGTGAGCAGGAACTGCAATGCTGAGCAAGGCCTGGGCTGGCTGAAGGAAGCAGAAAGGCCAAGCCCTGAGCCCAGGCCTGGCACAGCAGGGCCTGTCCCTCATGGGTGGCTCGGGGCTGTTTGTGGGGCACTGGGATGGGAGGGGCAGCAAGGACAAATGGCATAAACCTGTGGGACACTCCAGATCCTTATGGAACCAAGGGGCCAGTGTGACACTGTGGGAAGTTGTGGAACCAAGGGGATCATTGTGGCTCTGCTGGGGCCCATGGAACCAAGGGGCCAGTGTGACACTGTGGGACCTCATGGAAACAAGAGGCCACTGGGAGCCTGCAGGGCTGGAACACCCCAGAACACTTAAATGCTGGTGGTAACCAAAGGTTCCTTTACTTGAGTTTGGTGCAGAGGAGAAACACCAACCAGATATTCTCAACATGAACAGATGCAAAGAATATCCTTGGTAGGAAGGGACCCACGAGGATCATCAAGTCCAACTCTGAAGTGAATGCCCCACACAGGGACTGAACCCACAGCCTCGGTGATACCAGCACCATGCTCTAACCAACTGAGATAAGAGGTCAGAATGACACAGAACTTTACTGACAAAAGACAGGCAATCAAGGAACTTTGTCAAATTAAACATCCAATTCAACATAAAACTTTTATCATAGCATTGACTTCATTAAACCTTAAAACCTTTAACCTTTAGGATTTTAAATTACCCAAAAATATTCCGGGTGGGTAGCATCAGAAGAAATAGAGAACAACAGAAAAAATGAAGATCTATAGAAATACACTCACACAGGTACCAGCTGCTCAGGTTCCAGCATTGCTCACAGAGGAACCCCAGGACAAGGCAAGATCTGAGATCAAGCATGGGCTGACCTCGTGCTCCGGCTTTTAACCCCCTGGGAGCCTCCATGGGCCTGCCAATTGGGTGGGACTTCCAGTTGTTTGTCCAATCAGAGTCAGAGTAGGCGGTAGCTGCTGGTATATGATTGATGGTCAGCTTGGCCAATCAGAGCTGGATTAGTGCTGCCTGTTATGTGATTGATTGATAGCTCAGCCAATCAGAGCTGGGTTAACCCCACTCCTGCTGTGTTTACCCCACTCCTGCTGTGTTTCCAGTTGCTCCCAGTTGCCCCTGGTCTAGTCCCAGTCACTCCACAGATGAACCCAGGGCCTCCCAGCATGTTCCCAGTGATGCCCAGTTGCCCACAGTGTAGACCAGTCACTCCAACCTGCTCACAGCAGTTCCCAGCATGGTCCCACTTCTCCCCAGTGTGCTTGTTTAAAAACAAACCAACAGGAGATCCCAAGTAAGAACTGTTCCATGACCCATTTCTCATAACTCTGGGGGAATATCTTCTGTTAATGGGCCAGCTGTTAAAACCAGGTGGGGCAGTGTTCTTTATCTCTTCCACCACCCACACTCCCTCCAGGGAGATATCTTCTGTTAATGGGCCATTGAGTCTCACTGTATCACTGATCAAATTCCATCATCCCATTGTGAGATGCTCCACCCAGGGGAGGAGCCAAGCATTCCTACCTGGATATAACCTGAGATTTAACACACCAGAAGCAGCCTGTTTCCACTGGATTCCCAGAGGAACACCAGACCCATCTCCACCACCCCTGGACCTTCAGAGGAGTCTACTCCCTTCTACAGGATCATTGCTTCAACAAAACCACATCTGTGACTCCAGGAGGACTGCAGCCACGATTTGATTGGACTGCTATCAACACTCTGCCTGACCAGGTTTCAGGTTGTATTCTGATTCTGCCAGCATTTTTTTTTTACTACTGCATTTCTACTTTAATTTTCCTACTAAAGCACTGTTATTCTTATTCCCATATCTTTGGTTGAGAGCCCGTTAATTTCAAAATTATAATTCAGAGGATGGGGGTTTATGTTTTCCATTTCAAAAGAGACTCCTGCCTTCCTTAGCAGACACCTCTCTTTCCAACCCAAGCTTGACCCAGATATCTTGGGGGCTCCCTGGGCTGAGTTTTTTGGGGAAGATGTTTGGAAAATGAAGAACTCCCAAGATCAGTGGAAAATGCCTTTTGGCAGGGACCTTGGGGGGTCCCAGTGGCAGCATTCTGGAGGAGCAGAGCCCTGTTTTCCCCAGCACCCCAAAGTGGGGAGCCCTGAGAGGGGGGAGCACTGCGATTTGTGGGACTCTCAAAAGCCTGGAGAGGGGCAGGGGGGAATCCTTGGACCCCCTGCACGCCAAAGCAGAGAATAAGGGGAGAAGGGACCCCGGGACCTCCAAAACCCCCAGCATCCCTAAGTGGGGAGGGGGAGAAGGGGGGAACTTTTCAGATTGCTGGGACTCCCAGCAGACTGGGGAGGGCTGGGACTGAGTAGATGGGGGACCCTCAATACAAGCGTGACCCCCAGCAGCTGGGACAGGGGGGAACACCCAGAAAACCAAATGGGAGAGACCAGAGAGGGGGAACTCCTGAGAGACATTTTCAGGGCTGAATCTTGGTGTTTGGGAGGTTGTAGTGGTTTTAATGTTTGCTGAATTTTATTTGCCAAATTTAGTGTAGTGGTCTAAATATCTTTTTTTTTTTCTATGAAATACATTAGGAGAACAGGAGGCAAAAAAGGCTTAACTTAAGGATGAAAAAAGGTAGATTTATTAACACCCGAAAAGAAAAAGTGAAAAAGTAGAATCAAAATGAAACCTTTAAAACACTCTCCTCCCCCCTCCCCCCCCCCCAACAGTCTCCTTTCTTACATGCAACACAAAGTGACAAAACTCAGAGCTTCAGGTCAGTACCACTTATAAAATAAAATAAAATAAATATTTCATTCAGTCTTTGAGAGAGAGGATCTCTTGAAGTGTTAGGTAACTTCTACTAAAGACGCAGTCTCTTTTGTGGCTTTTAGCCCCTACAAAAAGCAGCCTGCCCAAAAACTTCTGCAATTTTGTAGTCTTCCCAAATCACGTAGCCTTCCCATGACTACATACTGGGCCATAGACTCACAATGGGGTTTCTTTGTTTAAAAATGCACACTTTCACAAGCAAAGGATTTCTTATCTTAAAGAGCAGAGATAACTTCTCAATTCTTCATGGAAACAAAAGGCTTCTTCATATCTCTCTCTGTTAAAACATCCTATAAGATCACATTACAGTTTCTAACTCAACATTCATTCAGTAAATCACAAAAAAAAATCCCTTTGCTCAAAAATCTGCAAAGCATCTCCCCAATCATATTGTCTGCGGTTTAAAGGAAATTTCTAGCAAGTCACAATACAGTCTGTTACTAAAACTCAGGGGGTTTATGCTTAAAAACTGAGGCAACTCGTCATCTCTCCCACCTGAGAATTCACTCTTTTTTCCCGACTCTGGTATCTTCATATTGTCCCTTTACATCTCTTTAATTCAGCCTTTTCTTTCTTTCTGAAAAGGGTTAGAGTTTTAAAAAGTCTCAGTCTGTGTCAGGAAGGAGTTAACATTCTCGCCAGGACTGCAGAGAGTCATGTGGGCTCTGCCTGGCGGGCCCTGCAAAAATCTCGGAGCCAGGAGAGAGAAAGGTTCAGGGACAGTAGCGAAAAATCCTTTGCTCAGCTGGTCTTTCTTCCCTCTCTCTACCCTTTGGTCTCAAAGAGGTAGGAACAGCCAGCCTGGGCTTGGCACCACTGCCAGAGGGGGAAGGAGGCCCGGGGGCATCTCCCTCGGCCCTGCGGCAGCGTGGGGCAGCCCCAGGGTTGGCTGGGTGTTACCAGCGCAGCTTCTCCTTTGCGGGCAGCCGGGGGAAGAAAGGAGATCAGCCGGCCAGGCACCGCTCTGAGGCGAGGCAGCGGCTCCCGGAGACCTGGCCTGGCCCGGCCCGGCCCCATCCCCGCCGGGAGGGAGCCAGGACAGGCCTCTTCCCTCTGTCGAGGCGGAGGGCCAAGAGGGCGGTCCCCGCAAAGTCTCTGCTTTTTACATGGGTATTTCCAAAAGTCACATCAGTTCTCTCAGTGGCCAGACCGCAGGACAATAGCTGAGAACAAGTCCCTGATAGGCATCTGCCCCCTCAAAAGCAAGTCCAAAGTCCTGACAGGGCAGTATTCTATATTCTTCTTTAACAAAAATTAAAATATTTCTAACCCATGACACCCAGTTGCACCGATGTGAGAGTCAGCCTCAAGACCTTTAATGTCTCACATTTTTGTCATGGATAAGAGACTTTGGGGGCAGGGACTGGGACCCCCTCCAGCCTGGTGCGTGACTCGAGCTGCTGCCGTCCAGCCAGGTTTGTTGACTCAAGATTGCTGCTGTATCTGAATCCTGCCAGAACAATGGGGGCCACGGTACACTGCCCCTGTGCACTGAACCACCTGTGCCTGGACTGAACGGGCCAGCCTGTCCTGTTCTCCTAATTGTGCATGGGCCACCTGATCAGGGGAATTCCCCCCCACTCTGGCAAGCTGCCTCTCACTTCAGAAAGACCTATATATATATTGGCCTCAGAAAAGACCTCTCCCCGAGGCATCCCCATGGAAGAGATGGTTCTATTAGCACACGCCACGAGGATTTAGAAGGTCTATTGGCGGTCAAGCTACGAGGACTCTCGTCTCTATCTGTTGGTAGCTCTTCCCCTTTCTCTCTCTCTGTCTCTCTCTCTCCTACTCTCGCTCTCTTTCTCTGTATCTCTTTCTCCCTCTCCGTTCTCCTTCACTATCGCAAATCAGTTTTGTGGGCACATCAAAAAAAGGTGCATTGATTTTGGTTAAACTGTACTCTCATTCCCACTTTTGCACTCTGAAACCACTACAACCTCAGCTCATATTAGGAGTGAGTCGTAACAGCCCCCATATTTAAGAAGGAAATGGAGGGGCTGGAGCGTGTCCACAGAAGGGCAACAAGGCTGGTGAGGGGTGTGGAACACAAGTCCTGTGAGGAGCGGCTAAGAGAGCTGGGGTTGTTTATCCTGGAGAAGAGGAGGCTCAGGGGAGACCTCATCACTCTCTACAACTCCCTGACAGTATGGTGCAGCAAGGTGGGGGTCTGGCTCTTTTCCCAGGGAACAGTGAAAGGACAAGAGGAGACAACCTTAAGCTGAACCAGGGGAGATTTACGCTGGACTTTAGGGAATATTCTTCACAAAAAGGGTGATTGGGCATTGGAATGGGCTGCCCTGGGAGGTGGGTGAGTCACCATAACTGGAAGTGTTGAAAGAAAGAGTGGATGTGCACTGAGTTCCATGGTCTGGGTGACAAGGTGGTGTTGGGTCACAGGTTGGACTTGATGCACTCCAAGGTCTTTTCTAGCCTGGGGGATTCTCTGGTGATGGTGACACTGCAGGGCCCTGGGGAAGCAAGGGGCCATTGTGACACTGCGGGGCCTGGTGGCACTGAGAGGACCAGAGTGACACTGTGTATGACATGGCACCATAGAGCCAAGGTGCCATTGTGACACTGTGGGGCTGAATGGCAGCAAGGAGTCCATGGTGACACTCTGGGGCCTGGTGGAACCACAGAGGCCACGGTGACCCTGTGGGGCCTTGTTGAACCAAGGGGCCATTGTGCCACTGCAGAACCAAGGAGAGCCTTGGGAGAGCCTGGGGCAAAATGGAATACAGGGGCCATTGTTCCATTGCAGGGACTCTTGGAACTGAGGGAACAACTGTGACACTGGGATGCCCCATGGAACCAAGGGTCCCTGGTGACACTGCAGGATCTTGTGTGACCAGGGCTCCATGGTGACGCTGCAGCACCAAGGAATTCATAGTGGCCCTCTGAGGCCTGATGGAACAAAGGGGCCCTGTGACACTGCAGGGCCTTGTGGAACCCTGCAGAGCATTGGGACAGAGCAGGATCTTGTGTCATGTCTTGCACGGAAGGAAAAAAGGGTGGGAAAGAAGAAGAAATGTAGACAAGGGAACTGTGAAGAAACCAAGGTGAAGCAAAGGAAATAGTAAGGGCAGTTTGGGGGTGGCTGCCAGGCAGCCCTGCCTCTGAGCAACAACTTCTGCAGTGGCACAGGAAATTCCCAGCTGATGGGAACAAACTTTCTGTGTGACTTCAGAGGCCACCACAAATCTGAGGGGTTTCCCTGCTGTCCCCTAGGACTTCCTGGCCCCAGGGACTGATGGCATTTGTGCTCCCTCAGCTTCATCTCCCCACACCAACACCATGGGGGTGCTGACACCTGCTCTGGGCAGTGCAAACAGGGGCTCCTGAGGCAGTGCTGCCGTGTCTGTGCCTGCAAGGATGTGGCATCTGTGTGAGCTGGGGAGAGGCCAGGGCTGCAGAGGGGGGATGTTGTTGGCAGGTGCATGAGGACGCTGTGGGACGCTGCCCTGGGGTGTCCAGCACAGTGGGGATGGATCAGCCCCTGCTCTGCTGCTCCTTCCCCTTGTCCCCCCCAGGCCCCTTGCAGAGCCCCAGCCATGCTGTTTGCCCCCAGCCTGCCCACGGCCAGCCTGGGGCTGCTCCCGGGGCTTTTCTGTGCTCAGCATTGGCCTGGGCAAAGTGTTCTGGAGAGAGCCTGGGCAAGGAGCCTGCAGCCCCCAGGCCCTGGCCTGAGGCGTCAGCGCTGCCCCAGCAGTGCCCATGGCCTGTCCCTGCTGCAGCCCCGGCACTGCCACCCCCAGCACTGTGCCCGGCCCCGAGAGCACTCAGGCCCTACAGCAACACCAGGGCCAGCAGGGCAGCGGGGCAGGGCCACAGCAGCAGCACTGGCAACACCAAGGGCTGCTGCTGCTGCTGCTGGGCACAGCTGCTGTGCCAGCACTGATCTGCCCCCAGCTCTGCACACAGACATTGCTGCTGCAGCTGCAGAGAAGGGAACCAAAGGGGATCTCTGCAGAAAACTTGGCTGGGAGATCCTTGAGTTTGTTCAACACCACCTAGTGCTCAGCCCATCATTGACACAGTCTGTGGCCACAGGGAAGGTGGAGAGAAACAAAATGAGAAATGACATAAACAGTGTAATTTCTTTGTGGACAAGATTGAAAAAAGTAAAACAAAGAAAAAGAACTTCCAAAAATAAACCAACAAGTATAGCAGAACACTTTTATTACAATTGAATGCAGAAACTGACCAGCCGTTTAATGTTCCTGAACACATCCAGTCATCAGTCTCCACACTGCAGCCTTGAGCTCCTGGTTCCTCAGGCTGTAGATGAGGGGGTTCAGGGCTGGAGGCACCACCGAGTACAGAACTGACAGGGCCACATCCAGGGATGGGGAGGAGATGGAGGGGGGCTTTAGGTGAGCAAACACAATCGTGCTGATAAACAGAGAGACCACAGCCAGGTGAGGGAGGCAGGTGGAAAAGGCTTTGTGCTGTCCCTGCTCAGAGGGGATCCTCAGCACAGCCCTGAAGATCTGCACATAGGAGAAAACAATGAACACAAAACATCCAAGACCTAAAGAGACACTAACTGCAATGAGCCCAAATTTCCTGAGGTGGGATTTGAGGCAGGAGAGCTTGAGGATGTGTGGAATTTCACAGAAGAACTGGCCCAGGGCATTGCCATGGCACAGGGGCACGGAAAATGTATTGGCTGTGTGCAGGAGAGCATTGAGAAAGGCACTGGCCCAGGCAGCTGCTGCCATGTGGGCACAAGCTCTGCTGCCCAGGAGGGTCCCGTAGTGCAGGGGTTTGCAGATGGACACGTAGCGGTCGTAGCACATTACGGTCAGCAGGAAATACTCTGCTGTGATAAAGAACATAAAGAAAAAGAGCTGTGCAGCACATCCTGCAAAGGAGATGTTCCTTGTGTCCCAGAGGGAATTGTGCATGGCTTTGGGGACAGTGGTGCAGATGCAGCCCAGGTCGGTGAGGGCCAGGTTGAGCAGGAAGAAGAACATGGGGCTGTGCAGGAGGTGGCCGCAGGCTACGGCGCTGATGATGAGGCCGTTGCCCAGGAGGGCAGCCAGGGAGATGCCCAGGAAGAGGCAGAAGTGCAGGAGCTGCAGCTGCCGCGTGTCTGCCAATGGCAGCAGGAGGAAGCGGCTGATGGAGCTGCTGTTGGACATTTTTTACTCTGGCCATGGGCACCTGTTCATGGATACAGGACATTGAAAAATCAGCAGAGGCTGCTTTGCACCAAACCTGGGCCATTCCCTGCAGACTGTCCCACTGTGACTCAAACACCCTTGTTCCTGCTCTGGGAAAACCTTCCCCCAGGTCTCTGCCTGAGCTCTAGTTGTGCTGTCTGAGTGTGCCAGGAGCAGCCAGGCCTGTGTGTGGGGGCTCTTCAGGAGCCATCCCTGCCCCGCTGCCCTGGGTTTGTGGCCATGTGGCGGAGGGACAAGGCTGGATATTCAGGAATTGTCAGGGGAATCACTCCCAATGCAGACAGGCTTGTTGCTATCTGCACTTCTATTTCTAAAGGACATGGAGAGCAGGAAGGAATTTTAGCCATTATTTTCATGCCCACACATCATTCCTGCTGCCCTGAGGTCAGAAATTCCCAGCATTCCTGCTGCACTCAGTTTGCCACTGAGAGATGTGAGAGGCAAAAGGTTCCCCGTGGCTCAAGTGATTGTCTGGATGGGCTTGTTCCCAACTGCCCTGGGTTTGCAGCTTTGGCTGCAATCAGAGCACAATCACACTCCCATGTCACCCTGGGATAAACCAGACCCTGCCCAGAGCACAGGGATCCCTTAATGTCTCACCCTCTCCAAAGGGCTCTGGGCAAGGTCTCAGCACCCCCTTCTGCCAAGGAAACTCACGGCTCCCTTGGCAAACCCAGCAGCATTTCCTCAGCTCTGGCATCTCTGCACTTCCCCGTGGCACATTCAGGGAACTCCCAGGGGCTCTGGCACAGATTTGCAGCCACGAGGGCAGCTCAGAGCTGGGAAGGACACAGCAAGGAGATCCCTGGGTGTGCCCATGATTGGATCTCAGGGAAGGGGCTCAGCTCATTCCCCTTTCCCATGGACTGCTTTGCCCACAGCCCCACAGGTCCCAGAGAAGCTTGAACACCCCATTGCCATGGCCACAGCTGCCTGGCAGGAATGCCAAGGGCAGTGCCTGACTCAGCTGCTGCAAAGGCCAGAGCCTCCCTGAGAGCACCAGATGACAGGGACAGGATCAGGGCAGTGCAGAAACAAGAGCAGATGTGGTGGTGCTGTGCCTGGGAGGGCAGGGCACAGACAGCTGGCAGAGAGTCTCTGTAAATGTTGAAACATTACTTTGTTGATCCTGTGTGTTCCTTTAAAGTAAGAATATTCTGTAATTACAATTCCTCTTCTGCTTCTCTCATCCTGCTTTTCCCTATAATCAAAAGAGAAAAAAACCCTTGTAGCAGCATTAGAACAGTAAAGTAAAAACCTGACTTTTATTGAAAGGTTCCAGGTGTCACAGTGGGGATGGGGCTTTACCAGTACCTGATTTAAACATTTTTAAAGGTTTATTATTTAGGATATTAGCAGGAATATGCAATTGGCAATTCATTTGCCCCAGTTACACACCCCTGGGTCAACCCATTAGAGCAGGTCCTAGCGCTTCATTTCTCCACTTTTTTTTAAGACTGCTCACACTCTGGTTAAAAACCAAAATGTTCTTCTTGTTGGTCCTCTTCCTGATAACAAGACTATACAGTATTTCAAAAATGTATTTAGGTCTTCTAATTGTTCTAACAACTAGCAGAAAGGCCAGGAAACACAGAAGTGTTTATTAGAGATTATAGTTATAAAGGTATATAATAGTAGCTGAATAGAGTATATTAAGAATTATAGTTTTAAAACTATATAATAATAGTTACATAGCTACGAATATATGAAATGTGTATAAAAAACAAAAATCTTTTTGTCATCACGTCAGCTTTCCGATCCTTCTCCAAGCAGGAAATTGAAAACACTCTCAAGAAAGCTCCTGATCTTTACAGCAATGCCAGGCTTACCTTCTTTTGGCAAGTGTCCTCCGCAGCTGTGCCCAGGCTGGGGTGGAGCTGGGAGCAGCCCTGCCCCACACAGCCCCTCTCAGCAGCAGCAGTAGCAGCAGCAGCAGCAGCAGCAGCAGCAGCTGCCCTGCTCAGGGTGGCTCCTTTCCCCCACAGCTTCTCCCCAGCGCTGGCAGCAGCTCCCCGGGCCAGCTGAGAGCTGTCCCTGGCAGGCAGCAGAGTCCCTGGGCCAGCACAGCGCCCTGGGCTGCAGGACCCTTCTCTGCACCACAGCCCTGGGCACCCCTGGCTGCAGCCCCGACTGCTCAGCCCTGCAGCAGAGCCTGGCCCCAGGGAGCTGCCTTGTGCTGGGCCTGGGCTGGGGCAGCAGGGAAACCCAGCCCTGCCCTAGGGCCACATCCCTGCCCTGCAGCAGCTCCCACAGTGCTCCTGGAAGGTGCTCCAAGCTGGGGGATGTGGCAGCTCCAGGAGATCCCTTCAGGAGCTGCAGCTTTACTTCCCCCAGCCACAGAGTGACTGTTTGCAAGCCTGGGAGGATTTCTCCTGCAGTGAGCCCTGAGTGAGCTCTGCTCTGTGCTGCCAGCCCAGGCTGAGTTGAAGCCCTGTGTGCCTGTGTGCTGTGCCCAGGGTGGCTGCAGGCAGTGCCCCAGCCCTGATGGGCTGGCAGAAAAGCTGCTCATCCAGAGAAATGTATTTTTAAGCTCTTCTTGGTTACCAGGATCTCCCTCTGGATGATGAGCTCAGCCCAGCTCATCAGCACAGACACAGCACATGGACTTTAATGACCCTCTCGGGGCTTTGTGCTGAGGTCCTGAACATCAGTCCCTGAGAGGGAGCTGAAGAAACCTCTCCAGAACTCCAAGTACGAAGCCAAGTCCAAAGTTTCTGGAAGTTTTAATGGGTCCCACTGAGGGACACAACACAGAAAGTGTCCCCAGGCCCCAGGCAGAGCAGAGAACTGCAGGCAGTGATGACAGGAGGGGACAAAGAGAAGCCAAGTCTCGGTGCCCTGGGCCACAGCAGCCTCTGTGCCACCAAGGACACTGAGGAGACACCTTGTCCTGAGGCCCTGGGGCCTCCTGGCACAGCCCCAGCAAGGCTGGGAACTGTCAGCCCCTTTTCCTGCCCTCAGCATCCCCCTCCCATGCCAGTGGCCTCCAGGATGTGCTGGAAGGAGTCCCTGGGGAAGGAGCCTTGGTCAGCAATGGCCCTGGGGGGCTCCTTCATGCTGCCAGGGACTGCAGGTTTTTCCAAGGACTTTGGGTTTGGCTTTTGCCTTGGAGTCTCTGAGAGGTTTGTGCAATCCTGGCCTCCAATTCTCTGCTTTAATGAGTCCCTTGAGAGCCTTTAACAGTAACAACACTCAGTGGGGCTCATTAATGCTTCAGAGTATTCAAAGTTTGTTAAAAAAAAAGGGGGTTTTGATACTCACTGACAGGTTTGTGCAATCATGGTCTCCAGTTATCTGCTTTAATGAGTCCCTGGGGATTCTTAGCCAATAACAACACTCAGTGGGGCTCATTCATGCTTCAAGGTACTCAGGGGTAATTGAAGTACTTCTTTTTGCCACTGAGTATCTTAGAGGTTTTTGTGCAATCCTGGCCTCCAATTCTCCCTTCTAAGGACTCCATTACGAGCCTTTGTTGGGGATGGACATCAGTGGGGCCCATGAATGCCTTAAGACACTTTGGGTGTTTCTTCTGACTTTGACTCCTGGCAAGGTTTGTGCAATCTCCTCTCAGGCCCTGAGCTTCCAGGGCTCAGCACCAAATGCACCACGGGGCTCATTAGGATCAAACAAATCCTGACAAACCATGACTGTGCCTTGATTTCCCTCCGGTCTGGTGCCGTTCACTAGGAAGTTTTCCTGCTGCAGTCTTGGTGAAATATTTCAAAGACTATTTGGAAATATGAATTCCATTTTTAAAGGGCATGTTTTATTACTTTTCTTATTAGCCAAGAGGTGATTGCAGCATTCTGTGATTGATATTGACCCAGGGTCTCTCCTCAGGAGGTCTGGCCTGCTCAGAGAAGCTGTGCCTTGAGGTCTGACCCAGTGTGGACAACCTTGCTCAACAATCCCCAAACCCTTCCTGTCGCTCCTCACTCCCCAGGGCCTTGCTTTGCTCAGAGAATGGGCTGCACACAACCAAAGAGGGGCTTTCTTCTTTTGCTTTTTAAGCAACCTAAACCTACTGAGTTATGCCACTGAAAACAGACGCACTCCCCCAGTGTGTGCCAAGACTACTCCAGCCCTGCCCTGGGACAAGAGGGAGGGTGAATCATCATTCCAAGCTGCACTGGGCCATTGCAAGGGGCTGTGGCCATGGACGCTGCACTGAACCCACTGCTGGGTTTGGCTGCCAGGGTGTTCAGGGTTAGATTTGTTTCTTTTTTACTTACAGAATTTTTTCCCATAAACTGCTAGCAAACTCACTTCTGGGTACTTACAGGTACTTAAGCAGAACAAAGGGGCCAAAGGAGAGGATTTGTAGCACCTGGCTACACTTCTTTGGGTCTCTGAAAGTTTCTCTCAGAGGAGGGAGATCACACGAGTTTGGGGGGGCAGAAAAAGGATGGGGCTGGGGGCAGCTCTGCTGTCTCTTGCTCTTGGCATCAGAGAGAGGACGGCCAGGCTGCTGCTTGCTGCGGGACGAGTTCACTGTCACCGCCAAGTCCGGGCCTGGGAAATCTACCACCATCTGCCCGTGTGCCCAGGAATTCTGAGCTCGCCTCCCCCTGCCCTGCTGGAGCTGGGCTGGCCCTGTCCCACTGCTGCTGCCTCTTTGGAACTGCTTTGAGGCTTTTGGCTACGCTGCACCCCTGCCCTGCCCTGCCCTGCCCTGCCCTGCCCTGCTGGGACATCCCTGCCGTTCCAGCTACCACCCACGGAGCTTCTGATATATCCCATCCACCAGCCTGGGATTTTCCACCCTTCCAGCTTAGTGCTCTCATGATATGGAGGATGTTTATGAATATAAAAAGACAAGATTTTAGAAGCAGCTTCCAGTGATTTTGAAGAAGTAAAGAAACAGCTTGTACTGAGAACACCTAGAAGATGAGTGTGCTGGTTTGAAAGCAAAACCAGTGAAAGACTCTAAGTCAGAAACACAATTTAATAAGAGGAAAAGAAAAGAAATAAATGAAAGCAAAAATAAAAGTAATAGTACAAAAAAACTCCCCACTGACAGAGTCAGAATACAACTTGACACCCTGTTAGGGTGGTAGTGGCAGTCCAGATGAGATGGTCTGGTCGAAGCAGTGATTCCTGTAGAAAGGTCTGGTAGCTCTTGTCTCCTCTGGAAGTCCAGTGGATAAAGCTGCTTGTGCTGTCCCAAACCCTGGATTTATCCAGGTGGGAATGCTTGGCTCCTCCCCCTGGGCGGAGCATCTCACAATGGGGATCATCTCATTCTATGAGTCATGCAGTGGATCCTTGATGGCCCATTAAACAGAGATAACTCCCGGAGGAAGTTATCTATGAGTCATGTGGCAAGGCATTGTTAGGCTCGTTAACAGAAGATAAGGAAAACACTGCCCCACCCTGGCTCCAACGGCTCATGGGGATAGAATACAAACTTTGGGCACAATTTTACATTGTAACCTAGGACATAATCTACCCCTTATTCTATCACCATCTACATCATACACCCTCACAGATACATACATATATACACAGAATGAAACTTTACACACTAATTCTAGTTTTCACTTAAAATTAGGTCTCCTTGTGGTACACAATGGGTTTCTCTATCTTTTTGCATTACTTACTAAGTATAACTAGGTCCTTTAGCAAAAACAATCCCACGGATGGGTCTGCCTTTGCCTGAGGTGGGATTAATCTAAACAGTTTTTCTTAAAATCCCTTTCATGTCTACCACAGGGACTTTATCTCCATCCACGGTGTGCAAGGGTTCAGACTGGGCAGGACCAGCTCGATTGATGGAGCCTCAGGTGTTGACCATCCAGGTGGCTTTGGCTAAGTTTATGTCCAAATTCTTGAAGGTCCCTCCGCCAAGTGCCTTCAGGGTAGTCTTTAATAGTCCATTGCACTGTTCAACTTTCCCGGCAGCTGGTGCATGATAAGGGATGTGATATATCCATTCAATACCATGTTCTTTGGCCCAGATGTTTATAAGGCTGTTCTTAAAATGTGTCCCGTTGTCTGACTCGATTCTCTCTGGGGTGCCGTGTCTCCACAGGACTTGCTTTTCGAGGCCCAGGATGGTATTCTGGGCAGAAGCATGAGGCACAGGATAGGTCTCCAGCCATCCTGTGGTTGCTTCTACCATGGTCAGCACATAGCGCTTGCCTTGGCGGGTCTGGGGAAGGGTGATGTAGTCAATCTGCCAGGCTTCCCCATACCTGTACTTCAACCATCGTCCACCGTACCACAGAGGCTTCACCCGCTTGGCCTGTTTGATTGCAGCGCAGGTCTCACAGTCATGGATGACTTGTGAGATGCTGTCCATAGTAAGGTCCACCCCTCGGTCACGGGCCCATCGGTATGTTGCATCTCTTCCTTGATGACCAGAGGCATCATGGGCCCAACGAGCTAGGAATAATTCTCCCTTGTGCTGCCAGTCTAGATCCACTTGTGATACTTCCACCTTGGCAGCTTTGTCTACCTGCTCATTGTTGCGATGCTCCTCATTAGCCCGACTCTTGGGTACGTGTGCATCCACGTGTCGAACCTTCACGGTTAGCTTCTCTACTCGGGTGGCAATGTCCTGCCAAATCTCAGCAGCCCAGATGGGTTTCTCTCTGCGCTGCCAGTTGGCCTTTTTCTAGCGATTCAGCCATCCCCACAGGGCATTAGCTACCATCCATGAGTCGGTGTAGAGATAGAGCCTCGGCCACTTCTCTCGTTCAGCAATATCCAAAGCCAGCTGGACAGCTTTAAGCTCTGCCATCTGACTCGATCCACCTTGTCCCTCGGTAGCTTGTGCAACTCGTCGTGTGGGGCTCCATACTGCAGCTTTCCATTTCCGGTCAGCACCTATAATTCGGCAGGAACTATCAGTGAAGAGGGCATATCGTCTTTCAGTCTCTGGTAGTTCGTTATATGGTGGGGCCTCCTCAGCACGTGTCACTTGCTCCTCTTCTTCTTCAGAGGATAATCCAAAAGTCTCACCTTCAGGCCAGTTCGTTATAACTTCCAGAATCCCAGGGCGATTTGGGTTTCCAATACGGGCGTGCTTTGTAATGAGGGCAATCCATTTGCTCCAAGTAGTGTCGGTGGCATGATGCGTGGAAGGAACCTTTCCCTTGAACATCCACCCCAGCACCGGCAGTCGGGGTGCCAGAAGCAGCTGTGCTTCAGTGCCAATTACTTCCGAGGCAGCTTGAACTCCTTCATAGGCGGCCAAGATTTCCTTCTCCGTGGGAGTGTAGTTGGCTTCGGACCCTCTGTAGCTTCGACTCCAGAATCCCAGTGGTCGACCCCGAGTCTCACCAGGCACCTTCTGCCATAGGCTCCAGGACAGGCCATTGTTCCCGGCTGCTGAGTAGAGCACATTCTTCACATCTGGTCCTGTCCTCACTGGGCCAAGGGCTACCGCATGAGCGATCTCCTGCTTGATCTGGGCAAAGGCTTGCTGCTGTTCAGGGCCCCAGTGGAAATCGTTCTTCTTGCGAGTAACCAGGTAGAGAGGACTCACAATCTGGCTATACTCAGGAATGTGCATTCTCCAGAAGCCTATAGCACCTAGGAAAGCTTGTGTTTCCTTCTTGCTGGTTGGTGGAGACATCGCGGTGATCTTGTTGATTACTTCTGTGGGTATCTGGCTACGACCATCTTGCCACTTGACTCCCAGGAACTGGATTTCTTGAGCCGGCCCCTTAACCTTACTTCGCTTAATCGCAAAACCAGCTTTTAGTAGAATCTGGACAATCTTTTCTCCTTTCTTGAAGACTTCCCCTTCTGTGTTCCCCCACACAATAATGTCATCAATATACTGGAGATGTTCAGGAGCCTCGCCTTTTTCCAATGCAGTCTGGATCAGTCCATGGCAGATTGTGGGACTGTGCTTCCACCCATGGGGCAGTCGGTTCCAGGTATACTGCACACCCCTCCAGGTGAAAGCAAATTGAGGCCTGCACTCTGCTGCCAAAGGAATGGAGAAGAAGGCATTGGCAATGTCGATGGTCGCGTACCACTTTGCTGCCTTAGACTCTAGCTCAGTCTGAAGCTCCAGCATGTCTGGCACAGCAGCACTCAGTGGTGGAGTGACCTCATTCAGACCACGGTAATCCACAGTCAGTCTCCATTCTCCACTGGACTTACGCACAGGCCAGATGGGGCTGTTGAAAGGTGAACGAGCCTTGCTGACCACCCCTTGGCTCTCCAGTTTACGAATCATCTCATGGATAGGAATCACAGAGTCTCTGTCGGTGCGGTATTGCCGACGGTGCACTGTTGCTGTGGCGATTGGTACTTGTTGTTCTTCAACTCTCAGCAGTCCCACAGCAGAGGGGTCATCTGAGAGACCAGGCAAGGTATTCAGTTGTCTGATGCCTTCTGTCTCTACAGCAGCTATCCCAAAAGCCCAGCGATATCCTTTTGGGTCTTTGAAATATCCATTTCTGAGATAGTCTATGCCAAGGATGCATGGGGCCTCTGGGCCAGTCACAATGGGGTGTTTTTGCCACCCGTTCCCAGTTAAACTCACTTCGGCCTCCACTACAGTCAGCTGCTGGGACCCTCCTGTCACTCCAGAAATAGAAACAGATTCTGTCCCTACATACCTTGATGGCATCAGGGTACATTGAGAGCCAGTGTCAATCAAAGCCGTATACTCTTGTGGGTCAGATGTGCCAGGCCATCGGATCCACACAGTCCAATAGATCCGATTGTCCCTTTCCTCTACCTGGCTAGAGGCAGGGCCCCCCTATTCCTGGTCATGGTGCATGCTACTCTCTTCCTGTACATATGTTCCCGAGGTTCCTTCGAGAGGACCAGTCATATCATCATTCCTATCCCGTCTGGAGTTTTGTGCTCGAGAGACTGGAGCAGCATTGATTCTAGATGAACTTCTTGTGGTAGGAGTCTCTCTTTTCAGTTCACGTACCCGGGCTGCTAAGGAGGAGGTGGGTTTTCCATCCCACTTCCTCATGTCTTCTCCATGCTCCCGAAGAAAAGACCAGAGGTTACCTCGTGGAGTGTATGTTCTCTCCCTGGCTGGGGGACGCCTGCTCCTAATGGCAGAGACTCTTGTTGGTTCTGGCGAGACATGGTAAATTTCTTCTTTAATCAAGCTTTGGATTTGCTCAGCCAGCCTTGTTTCCACGGATGAGACATGGGTACGAAATGGGGCAGTGACAGTGTCCTCATAAATTCTTAGTTTATTGACTAAGACGCCCACCCTGTCCTCGCCTGCCCTCCATTGCAGCGTTGCCATGTAACGGGAGTACATCTCTGGTCCAAGCCGTGCGAATCTCAATCACATCTGCGATGTGCACTGGACTTCATCTGGGCTTTTAGGAAATCTCTCATCCTCTGAGAAAATGATCTCCAGCACGGCCAATTCCCTCAGGCATCGGATACCTTGTTCCATTGTGTTCCACTTTCCTTGGTGCACCTGGAGATCTTCTTTACAAAGGTATCTGTCCTTCACACTTGTTAGCAGTCGTCGCCAAAGGCTGAGAGTTTCTTGGGTTCTCCCGATCCCCTGGTCAATGACCACATCCCGGGACAGCGATCCCAGTTGCCTGGCCTCACTTCCATCCAGAATGGTGTCATTGGCTGCAGCGTCCCAGATAAGGAGCAGCCAGGTCAGGACGGATTCATTTGTCTGGCGGGTGAATTCCCTCCGCAGGTCACGCAGCTCACCCAGGGACAGAGAGCGAGTGATGATCTCTGGCTCTGTCTCTTCTGCTGGGTGCGAAGGTCCTGCTGCATCCTCATCAGTCACTATCCGGACTGATTTGCTCTTTGCTTTCTTCTTCTGAACAGGAGCAACTGCTACCGGTTTAGGCTGTTCCAGTTCAGTGATGGTTTGTGTGGAGATGCTGGCATTTTTGGCTTCTGTCTCCTCTGTGACAACCTGCACAGACACAGACGTTGTGGCTTTGCATGTGGCTTCCTTCTCTTCTGTGGCAGTCTGCGTGGACGTGGGCACTGTTGCCTTGATTTCGGTTCTTTTCTCTTCTGTGGCAGTCTGCGTAGACTCGGACACTGTTGCCTTGCTTTCGGCTTCTGTTTCCTCTGTAACAGTCTGCGTAGACTCGGACACTGTTGCCTGGCTTTTGGTTCCTTTCTCCTCTGTGACAATCTGTGTGGACACGAAGGCTGTTGCTGTGCATTTGGTTCTTTTCTCCTCTGCCTCAAGAAAACGCTGCACTTTAAGCATGGTGCAGGCTGTGCAGAGAAGAGAAAGCAGCACTAACAACAACATTATGCTGTCCTTTGTATCCAGAGAGAACTCAAAATTTCCAAAAACTGCTGTATCAGTCTTGAAAGACTGGAAAAAATCATTCTTTACCCCTCCCCACTGTGGCTGGGTGAGATTGTTGAGACCCCAAACAAAGCATCCTAGACCGGGACAAGACAACAAAATTGAGTACATATTCCGAATTGTGCTCATTGCCTCGCAGGTTATCATGCAATAGGCATAATAGACCAATAAAGCAATCTTAGTGATGTACCCTGGTTTACACCAGAATATTAAGATCTGCAGATACTGCCCTATGTGCGGAAAAATATAGAGAGCAAGGTACAAGACACATGTAAACATGTTGAGCATCATGGTGAACAGGTGTCTTTTTCCCAAAATTGTAATTCTGACTTTTCTCAGTACCTCCTGCCCCACGTTGGGCGCCAAAAATATGTGCTGGTTTGAAAGCAAAACCAGTGAAGGACTCCAAGTCAGAAACACAATTTAATAAGATGAAAAGAAAATAAAAGAAAGTAAAATAAAATAAAAGTAATAGTACAAAAAAAAAAAAACCTGACAGAGTCAGAATACAACCTGACACCCTGTTAGTTAGGGTGGTAGTGGCAGTCCAGATGAGATGGTCTGGTCGAAGCAGTGATTCCTGTAGAAACTTCTGGCAGCTCTTGTCTCCTCTGGGAGTCCAGTGGATTAAAGCTGCCTGTGCTGTCCCAAACCCCGGATTATATCCAGGTGGGAATGCTTGGCTCCTCCCCTTGGGCGGAGCATCTCACAATAGGATGATCTCATTCTATGAGTCATGCAGTGGGTCCTTGATGGCCCATTAAGCAGATAACTCCCGGAGGAAGTTATCTATGAGTCATATGGCAAGGCATTGTTAGGCTCGTTAACAGAAGATAAGGAAAACACTGCCCCACCCTGGCTCCAACGGCTCATGGGGATAGAATACAAACCTTGGGCACAATTTTACATTGTAACCTAGGACAGAGCCCCAGAGCCATGGTGAGATTCCCCAAAACACCCCAAATTACCTCCCCAACCCCCCCAATAGCCCCAAAATAGCCCCAAACCACCCCAAAACCATCCCCCCAAACACTCCAAACTGTTGCCATTTGATTATATAAACTGTATTAAGAAAATAGTGAACCTTGATAGTTGACATTAGTAGTAGTCATGCTAAGGCTTAGTAGGCCGCATTTAACCCGCAGATGAACTATCATAGTAGATTTTGTAATGTAAGCAGTGTAGTTAAGAAATAATCATTATCTTAAGGCGTGTATCCAGTTATCTAAGGAATGTACCTTTTGGCAGAAGCTTAAATGTCAGAGAGATTAGGGTACCAGGTATTGAAAATTAAGTAAGAATCTGTTGTGATGAAGAAATCATGTAAAGAACCATATAAAAACCCTGTAAATTTTCTGTGAGATGGGGCTCTGTCTTTGGACATTAGTCCACAGGCTCCCGGGCCCTCAATAAAGCACCGCATAAACAACTTCGGTTGTTTGTGTCTTCTTCGGATCGGGCAACAGTTTTGGCGACCGCGGCAGGACTCCGGAGGTGGCTGGGGCGGTTCACGCTCTGATCTACTCCAACGCCGGCACCGAGTGATTCTCGGGGAGTCATCGGTTCGTGCCCGACCCCTGCGCCTGGCGGACGACTGCGAAAGGTAAGCCCGAAGGTGCTTTATTTTCTGATTTTGGTTTGGGTGCCTGCCCGGTAAGACGAGGCGGCGATCCTCGCAGGGTTGGGCTAAAGACGTCTGGTTGGTTTGGGTAAGCCTAGGCGCCGGCTGTCAGACGCGGCGAAAGCTGCGCAGGTCCGGCACTTGCCCCTCGCGGCGTCGAGAAGTGGCAAGTTGGATTGGTCTGGTATTTATTTGGTATTTATTTATTTTGTTGTGTGAATATGAGTATGTGGTATGTGTGAGACCCCGGGGTATGATTGATTCTGTTAAATTGTCAATATTGATTGTGGTTATTATTGTTTTGTACGTTGCTGCATATTGGTTGTTGCGACCGGTTGTCGAGTTGTTGTATAGTTGTAAGTGAAGCCGGCTCAAAATGCCACTTAAAGCACTTAAGTCTATGGTTCAGTTCTCTAAGGGTATACCCGGGAATACTCCCTTAGGATGTTTGTTGAAGAGGTGGAAAAGTGAAGGGTTTTTCCAAGAGATGAGTAAGGATAAGATGATTGATTATTGTAATCACTGGTGGCCAGAATATGAGCGAGAAGGGCCGTCATGGCCAGAAAATGGTACTATAGATTATGATACGCTGAATTCACTAATGCAGTATTTAAAGGAAAATGAGAAATGGGATGAGGTACAGTATCTAGACTTGTTTTTCTTACTGCGCCGTAAAAAGGAGTGGCAGACTGAATGTGGAATAATGGTATTGGAGATGAAAGAATCTGGGTGCGGGGGTTGTAAAGAGAAATCTAAATGTGTTCAGTGCTTAGCCTTAACCTCTCGACCAGAAGAGGATTTGTCATTACTGGTGTCACCTGGTGCGCCTTCCGCTTTACCCTCTCCTGCCGTCTCACCCCCTCCTGCTGCCTCACCCCTCCCCGCTGTCTCACCCCATTCCTCTTTGTATCCACCGTTGCCGGAGAGCAGTGCAGATGAGGAAGAGGAGGAGGAGGAGGAGGAGGAGGCGACAAACATAACAATAGTACCGGGGAATGCTAAAAAGGTTGTTGTGCGTTCCCCAACCCCTTCCCCTGCTTCTCCCCAAAATCGGCGAAGTACCCCGCTCGCGGCACGAACTAGACATGGACGTAAGAATCATGAGGAACCCCGGCTTATTGCCCCTCTAAGGGAAGCTATGGGACCCCACGGAGAGAAGGTGCTTGTGAAAGTACCTTTCTCCCCGGGAGATCTGGTAATTTGGAAGCAATCAGCAGGCAGTTATCGTGAAAATCCTGAAAGAGTGGCACGGGTGGTTAAAATGATTATTAAAACCCAGAATCCAGACTGGAATGACATGCAGGTTTTGTTAGATACCTTAATGGATTCAACTGAAAGGGAGATGGTTTTACGGGCAATGAAAGAGCGTGCTCGAGAAATGATTAGACTGCATTTAGTCGGAAAAACTGTGAATGACTTAGTACCGAGTGATGATCCAGGATGGGATCCGAACAGGGGTGAAGGAAGGGAATCTATTAGGGAATATCAGGAGTTGTTGGTAGAAGGAATTAGGACTGGAATGCCTAAAACACTAAATTGGTCAAAATTGTACTCAGTTAGACAAGATAAGAATGAATCACCTTCGGCGTTTCTGGAACGACTTAAGGAAACTGCTAGACGTTTCACTGATTTGGAAGTTGACAGTGAAGCAGGAAAATTGCAGCTTGCTCTAATCTTTTTAGGTCAGACACAGGAAGATATACGTAAGAAACTGCAGAAATTAGAGGGACATGATACTCGAGACTTGGACAAAATGCTGGAAATAGCTTGGAAAGTTTATAATAACAGAGAAAAAGAAGCTAACAAAAGGCAACAAGCGAGCCTTTTGGCAGTGTTGCAACAAACAAATGCTAGCAGAGGGAGGGGTAGAGGTGGTTTTGGGCGAGGGCGAGGGCAAGGAAGAGCAGGGTTTCAGAATATGGGAACAGGAGGAAGAGGGATGGTTTCCCCAGGATTCCAACAAGGAGGGCTTGCCTCTAATCAGTGTGCCTTTTGCCGACAAATAGGACATTGGAAAAATGAATGCCCTGTGAAAGCTGGGTTAGGGGGAGCACCTGGGCTGGCCATGAATAATTCAGGGGGTTACCCAATGAATCCAGAAGGGGTCGCCCAAGCATTGGTGTTGGACAACTATCAGAATCAAAGCTGACTAGAAAAGGATTTAAAGGTGAGAATGGATGTTGGAGGACAAGAACAAGAATTCACTGTGGACACCGGAGCAACATATTCTGTTTTAAATAAGCGATTAGGGCCAATTAGTGACACTATTATTCAAGTGGTAGGGGCCACAGGACAGTTAGAAGAAGACCTTTCTTACAGCCATTAAATCTAAAATTAGGGAGAAAGGAGTGGGATCACCAATTTTTGTACATGCCAAATTGTCCAAATCCATTGATGGGCCGAGATTTATTATCATTACTAAATGTGAAAATAATTTTTGAAAATGGAAGAGTTAAATTGGAATTCCCTGAGGAAGAGATTGCTAAATTATTCACCATAAAGGAAGTTGATCCCTCCCCTATTCCCATCGAAGTGGATCAAGCTGTAGTA